>VZSC01019648.1:287667-319714 GCA_013398225.1 Steatornis caripensis
GCCCAGCTCTCCAGCCTGTCCAGGTCACGCTGAATGGCAGCACAGCCTTCCCGTGAGTCAGCCGCTCCCCCCAGCTTTGTATCATCAGCAAACTTGCTGAGGGTGCACTCTGTCCCTTCATCCAAGTCGTTGATGAATACGTTGAACAGGACTGGACCCAGCACTGACCCCTGGGGAACACCGCTGGTCACAGGCCTCCAACTAGATTCCACACCACCGATCACAACCCTCTGAGCTCTGCCATTCAGCCAGTTCTTGACCCACCTCACTGTGTGCTCATCTAGCCCACTCTTCCTGAGCTTTCCTATGAGGATGTTGTTATCCTGTCATCTAACATTAGATATCTACAAGTGTGTGTCCTTGGAGTGAGAACTGTCACTCTGCTCATTCCAACCAACGGGTTCCTCTCAGTTCTATCTTTCAGAAGGATGTATAAGGTGTCAGAGAGACATTCCTTGGTGTCTGGTATCTCTGGAGGTTTCTGGCTGGTTTCTTGACCACTGTTCGTGCTTCTCAATGTGCCTGTTAGTTGGCGTGAATTCATGCATCGAAGCCCAAATGCGGATTCATGATTTTTTTTTCCTAAATATTTCCAAAGTATTTCTCATAATGTTTATTTGTAGCTTGTGCCAGCCTGAAGCCCGAGCGTGTTTCCATGCTAACTCTGGCTCCCTTTGAAATGCTCATAACTTCTTAAACAAATTCCGTTGGCTTTGCACGCTTTCATTCTTGGTCCTAGCTCAAAGGTGGATTTTTTTAAAGTGTGAGAACAGTGTTTCCAGTCACACTTCAGGGCTATGTGAGCGGGGAGAAATGTACTTTTTTCCGTATGCTTGGTTTGAAGGTCGTGATTTCATAATGAAAAACGATTGAAGTTAGGAGGTTAATGGAAACTCGGAGCTGAAGCATTAACTCAGCAGGTAGCTTCCTCTCTCTTGTTGAGAACACACAAATGTCCTCCTGACCAGGGGAAATAATTGCATCAAATAT
Source organism: Steatornis caripensis (assembly GCA_013398225.1). Taxonomy (NCBI): domain Eukaryota; kingdom Metazoa; phylum Chordata; class Aves; order Caprimulgiformes; family Steatornithidae; genus Steatornis; species Steatornis caripensis. The sequence continues at coordinate 288,658 of VZSC01019648.1, forward strand.
GTTGTTATTTTAAAATGACACCAGAACACAGAGTGACATGGTAATGCAGTAATATTCAAGCTGAAGTATAATTAGGTGGATATAGCAATAAAACAGGGCAAAAAGACTAGGATAGGATGCCTGTCAGGATGCGACTCCAATGCAATTCAGAACTAAACTCGAAGGGACATTGCACAGGGGAGTGTGAAACGTGAGAGGACACATAATTGATATGGACCTGTGCAATTCTACGTTTTAAGCTTAGGGACAAATTAGGAATTGTATAGGAACATCTGTGCTTGTATTTGTGTTGCATTTCTAATTGAGGTTTTCTGCAAAGTTTATCCAAATCCAGCTCTTGAGAGATCACCAGATCGCGGATGATAAGACCCATGAGAATGTGTACATTCACCTAGAAATTAACTTCTAACCTCGAGTTTGTGTTGCTGATCACGTCACTGATTACTTTCCTAGCAGTTTTTACTAATTGTGCTCAGCATCTATGAAACGCTAATATACTTGCAATTTGTGGCAAGACATTGAATTTATTGAAGCTGCATAAAGATGAAGTAGTGATAAAAAAGAGGGAGGTTTGATGACTGTTTCGTAAAGTGTCATAAACTAATGCATTGTCCCAATTAAGAATACAATAGACAGGAGTGAATGCTATAAAATCACACGCCTTGTTTTGTAGCTCCTTTTTTCTTGTGGGAGAAGCCAAGCGTTGAGTAGCCTCAAAGGCTGAGCTGGAGAACGCCTTCTTCCCAAACATGTGCTCCACCCAGCTCAAAATTGATGCACACCTTGTGAAGCAAGATTTGTTCTATTGGGGGTCCTCTAGCATCATCCTGACAAACTCTGTTGGCAGATGAGCTTTAAAAAGGATAGATCTGAAACGTATTAACTCGGTGTTATTTGTATTGAGCAACACAGCTTTTAGCACAGCAGAGGAGAGGGCAATGCTACCAGAATGCCCTGTGTCCAACAGCTCAAAGACTGCATTTAGTACCATTTATTTTAGACTTCATCTAATAGCTACCTTTCATTCTAAATACCTTGAATTAATTAGATGTATTGCTTAGGAAAAAATGAGTCACTGTGTGTGACTTGTATGTGTGACTTGGCTGCATAAAATATTAGAAATCTATAGCACTGTAGTTTCTAAGTCAGTTGGTTAGAAAACATTCTCTTGAATGCCATAAAACGATCCATTTTTTCATACTGATTTCTTCTTGGTTGAGTGAACAAAACCAAGAAATTGAAAAAGATAGATCTGCTATCACCGTCATTTGAAATACAATTATAAGCTCTTATTTTCAAACTATTTTCATTCATGTTTCTGCTTCATCACGACACGCAAGTCAATGGGCAGTGCTAAAACCTAGAATAATGGAAAAATAACCCACATGTCATTGCAATATTGCTCTTTAGCCCTACTGTTCCTACAGTTAGACGTACATTTTTTCACATTTGTTATCTTCTAACATTAATTACTGCGTATGACATTAATATTCTGCTTGTTACTGTCTGAATTATTGGCGTTGTTAACTTCCATGTTCCGGAGCAGGACAGTGCCACAGTGACGTATTTAAAAAACATAAATTCCATCTGCAGTGGGTATTAGGGGTTTAAAACTATGGAAATATTTCAGGCTTCCAGCTATCTTACCTTTAGAAATTATTTGGAGATATATTTTTAAGATATTTAGCTATCTGAAGATTCTCAGGAGGATGTTGGAAAGTACTTTGATGCTTAGTTTCTGTAGGAAGTTGCTTGCATCATAAGGTACCTAATAATCTTTAGAAGTCTGGTCCTTGACTACCAAGTGGGAGTTTTTAAAAGGTTTACTTCCATGCCATGGGAAAAGAGGGAACTGCAATTTAAAGTACTCTTTACTGGGCAGGTGACTGCAAACGTAGACCGGGCTTCTGGTTTAAACTTCTCTGTTACCACCCCAAAGGCAGTCTCGGGACATTTGTGAATCCAGGTTTCTCTCTCCTAATAATAGAAACCTATACATAGGGTCCCTGTACACCACAGCAATACAAGTAGCAAGAATAAATGAACTTCAACACTATTTAATTTTTAATTAGACCCCCCTTCATCATATCCTTTGTAAAACTGGGGAGATTAACTTTGTCAGACCTATTCTCACCTGGTTAAAAACCAATTAGCTGTTATACACAAGCTAAATTCATCCTTCTTAGCAAGGGTTTCTGTTAATTATATTGTTCTGGGTAAGTGACATTTCTGCCAGTTGGTGTGTCAAGTTTAGGTCTACTTTGGACTCTACAGCAAGACTCTGGACTCTGCCAAGACTTGAATCCAGCCAAGTGAGACCCCCAGCAGTCTTGCCTGATTAAAGATTTGAAGATCTGTCCCGACTGAAATATGCCACAATTAATTCTGCCCATTGCTAGGAGTTTTCTTTCTCTTCTCTCCCTCCGCTTCTTTCCTAAAGACCACATGAAAAGCAAACCCAATAGCAGCGGGAGTAAAAGATGTATTTCTGTCTCCAGTATCCGGGAAGACTCAAAACAAAACAAGCTTGAACATCAGTAGCCTTCACTTAAATTTTAAGATGGCAGGTTCAGTTATAGAGGTCTGAAGCTGTATTTTTCTCTGTCGTTACCAGCTGTGCAGAGGAGTAGCTCCAGGACATTCAGCTGTCCCACTGCTTTCACGCAGGTCTCAGGAGAAGTGAATGTGCCTTTGAGTTTGGCTTTCTCTGTGCTGTGATTGAGGATAGTAACTCATAATGAACACAGAGCGGTGCGGTTGTCCTCCAAGTTCTATCCCCCGCTGTGCAGAGTTTTCCCACTTAGTCTTTTATGGTATAGGGTGTATATGACTCACCCGAGGGCTATTGGCACTTCCCACAGGCAACTGGGGGAGCAGTCTTCTGTGTAGGAGTGTCCTAATACAGTGATGATGAAACGTGGAAACCTGCCTAGCCTCTTACTTATCCTTCTGTCTTTTTCAATAAATAAAATAAATTGGCTTCCCAGTAGCTTGATGGGAAGGACCGGGTTTTCTGGCCGGCTGCTGCTGCTGAGTTTGTCATGCGACTCATTCCAGCAGACCGAGCGTTTGAGTCAGACCGTTGCCGAGATGCCAGCTAAGGATTGCCCAGGAGCCCTGAGAGAGCTGTGCTCCAGCATCCCGGTCCCTTGGCTTCACCACTCTGGGCACGTGGCCCTGGGGCCTGCCAGGTGGGCAGGGTGCAGGCAAGCACAGCTGATGCACAGCAGTCCTAATGACACAAATACCTCAAGACTTGGTCAAGACTCAAACCTACACATGTTAGGAGAAGCAAAACGATTATTATTATACCCCCTGCGCCCACAGGATCTGCCACCACTTTTGGAGAGCATTTGCTTTCCCTCACTGTGGGAGGCAACTGCAACTAGGCAAATCTGACAGTGTCGGCCTCTAACATGGCACCGAGGAACTGGAATGGGCTTTCATTATTATGCGCACACTCAGGCTAACAGGACCCTATCAAGGCTTGTGAATTTCTAGGCTGCCCAGCAGCAGTAAATGGTAGCCCAATCTGCAGAGCTGAGCATGCGAAGGACTCACCAAGTTCGTTGGGGGACAAAATGTTTATGCTCAGGGTGTCATTTGTGCTCGGTTGCCCACTTACTTTTCCACTTTGCTTGTGGAGAAAATTCAATTTTGAGGCGTAAACCTCTTTGGATATGACTGTAGAGCATAGCCCTGCTTCATGCTGTGAGCCAGTGACCTTTTGGTTACATTTATGTCCTTTGAGTACATAAATGGTCTCCACCTTTGTATGGTTACTTTTCCTTATCAGCAGTATGGGTCCACCTCACCCATATGCCCTAGATATTAGGGTAACCCAATTGTTACAGATCCTGTACAAGCCACAGCTGGAAGTCTCAGCTCTGTCACATCTCCTGGGTGATAGCTACATTTATTTCCCATATGGTGGAATGAAATACTTATTTTTGTTACATCTTTCAAGCCTACGCTTGTCCAAATAGCCAGTTATCCATGTTTTTGTGTAACTTACCTATACAGATGTGTGGGTGGTATAACATTCACCATTCATTAGTATGTATTCAAGCCAACGAAGGAGATAATAGTAGACAACAACATCCCTGTGTCTGTGTCAAATGGATATTTCACGGATGGCAGAGCTTTCTTTTGAGAAGTGTAGTATCTGCTGCCAGGTTTCAGATGTAACTGAACGTATGTGTACATACTGCACTCATTTGAGAACCAGGAGGCTAAGAAAAGAACGGTATACCAGTTATTCACATCTTCATTCACTGCAAACTAAGAGCTTCTCACTTTGTGAGGCAAGGTACCAGAATATTTGCTCTGCCTGCAGACAGATCATCCTTCCAAGAGTGTCGGTCTTCCACTTTAAGGCAAGGGTTTTGCAAACAGAAAAACTCCTTTCTTGTTCATGTGTGGTTGCATGAAACCCCTTCAGAGCAACCCACCTCAGCTCAGGAGCTGCTCACCATCTTTAATTGCACGTAGCTCCTCCTGTCTCCCAGGCAAGGGAGTGGGAATCAGCTATAATTACTGGCTGCACATGTAAATCCACACTCCTCCACACTGGGAAAACAGGGCTGCTGCCAACAACTGAAAGATGGTTCACTGTTTTTGGCTCAGATAAACCACTACTTTTATCTTTTTCACCTTTAATGATTAATTCGTCATTAATATTTGTTTTGATGTGTTTCAAATTAAACAGTCTGGAGGTTTTTACTCAAGCTTTGCAAGCCTTTTTGAATGCTACCAGCTGGGATCCACTGCTTGGAAACCATCGTTCTGATGGCTTGTTCTACTTCTCGTGGAAATCAAGGATACTCCTGAAATCAGGGATGGCACTGACACAGGGATACTACTGTTGCCTTAAAGGAGCTGCAGGTCTTACTGTAGGAATCCAAGAAAGATTTTTGATTCTAGTCTTCGTGCTGGAGTTGTGAGTTGTTGTAATACAAGACCCGGAACTTGAATTTCTTTTTCTTTAAAGGCTACTGAGCAGCCTTCACATGAAAATGCTTGAGACAAGTGGACACAAGGTCAGCACCTAACTCCAGGTGTGCAGTCTAGGAATCCCTCATTTTTAATCTCAAAGTGCCTATGTTCATTTACTAAATTTGTGTGGGATTATAAAGTTCCACTGGTGCCTAACAAAAACCCGTGCACTGTGCTGAAGAAGTTCAGCCTTTGTCTGAGCTCTGTTGTGATCTGGGTACAAGGCAGAACAGGGCATAACCTCAGCCTGTGTCCCGGGGAGGGCATGAGCCTGTGGGCTCATTCATTGCATGCTTAATGGACCCAGCAGCATGCCCTGCACCACAGCTGGAGCCAGCTATTGTTTCAGAAATGGTCAGGATGCTGCCTCCAGCATCCCTTTTGCACCATACCTGATGGCTAGCAAGTACCTCCAGGACAAAAATACATGTGCTATGGACCTGAGGAGGTTTAGACATCTCTCCTTCCCAGGAGGGAATCAAGCTGTTTTTTGAGATGAGCAATCAGTTCCTCATTCTTCAAGCTGCACTGCTGTGCAGAGTGGTGCAGGACTGCGTGCCAGCATGCAGACTGCAAATGCCCCTGGCAGTGAAGAAGCCAAACCAGTCTCTTCTCACAGGATCTGGAGAAATTAGAAAAGAAGAAAAGGATGACACTGCGAGGGAGTATAAGACGAGGTAGGGCATGGATCACAAATTGCGAGGTGTATGTGGGTAGGTTTTGTCACAGCCACTAACACAGTTAGTGTTACAGTTGCTTAACTACGCAGCTCAGGATTCCAGCTGCAAAATGTCTCCAAATTGACATTATCACCATGAAATCTCATGAGAATATTTTATGAACATGGTACGTGAGGCTGGGATTCGCGATAGAAGACGTGCAGTGCTGGGGAAGAAAGGCCATTGAAATTGTTGGAAAGATTTCTGGGTCTTGAGGAACAGGAGATGACAGAGGTGATGGGTAGGATTTGAGAGATGAAATGAAGGGAAGTCAAGCTGTATAAGCATGAGAAAAGGTCTCCTGACACCTCCCCATCCTTTCTCCTCTTTGCAGTAGGTTATATCCCATGTAAGCCCCAGAGCAGGCAGCTGCATTTATAGAAGTATCCTGATGCAGCATCCTACTAGGACACCAGCTCAGGACAAATCCCATCCTGGCTCATTTCTTCGCATGCAGAAAATTACGTGCCAAATTGAAGTGTTAAATCCTGAAATAACTAAACTGGCAAAAAATGCCAATTTTAAAATCATCACCATCTTCTAAGGCTAATAGATGGGGGTCTTTTGGTGGGCATCTGTCTCTCTTCTGAATTTTGGCTGCGCCTGCTTCCTTCGAACGCCTGCACTGAGCCACTTGCCGCTTACTACCAGCGCTGAGGCTTTTTATCACAGTCTCCTCTTCAGTCACAGCTGAGGGAAGGTGTATAAAGTGATTCATCCCTCCACGTTTGCCTTCGTGCCCATCTTCTAGGGCATCCAAGGTCTTTCTCTCCTAGCCAATTTTCCAAAGCAGACAGGACTGTATGGTCATGTTTCCTACCTGCTCCAATTAACCTAACAGAAGCATAGAGATCTTAAAGATACTACTAAGGACACTAATTGCCTTCATTTGTTGTGAGCAGTCTGTGCTTTGGAGACCACCTGTGACCCCAAAGTTCAACTCCTTGGCCTTCCAGCTACAGAAATGTAGCTAATCTGGCCAGACAATCAACATATGGGCACTAGACCATCTGGCTTTGTGCTGGAATTAGCTCTCCCTTGCCCAGCCATTAGATCAAGCAAGGCGAGATGGGCAACGTGGGTGGGAACAAAAGGTATCACGGTGGTAGGAGATCAGAGGAGGTCAAAAACACCGTCTGGCTGTGAGACATAGCTAACACCATTTCTGTGTTTCTGCTCATAAATACAAGTTCTCTTTCATTTTTAATGCAAAGGAATATTCAATCCTGAATTCAGTAAACCCCCTCCAGGTCTTTGCAATAAGCAAATGAAGGATATAACTTCAAAAAACCCCAGCAATCTAAATGCAGTAAGAGAGAAAAAGCAGATGTTTTGGCTTTGCAAGCTCTGTAGATCCACCTTTGCTAAGAACGACTGACATCTGCCTGGTTTTGTTCACATCTCTGCTCTGCGTCTAGTTGAGATTTCACTGATTTTCACATTATTTGCGTGTGTTTGTGAGTGAGAGAGAGGGAGACTGCCAATCTGAGATGGTGGAGACCAAAGCCCTTTCTGTAGCCACAGAAGCTGTGTACTTGGTAGCCGCAGTGGGGAGGAACAGTGCATGGGATATGAAGTAGTAGAAATTAATCTCAGTGCCATTAAGTCTTCCACCTTTCTTCTGAAGCTGTCTCCCAAGATGTCCGTTTCAGGGGAGGGTTGTTGACTTGGCGATATGAATCTGGTAGCCTTTTATTCACCATGGGCTACCAAACCCTTGGATGATACTAATCCAAGGGTACTATCCCCATGTTGGGATGAGCATTTTTAAATTTATGATCTTCCAACCTGGAACTTCACTTTTGTCTGCAAAAGAAAATAAAATAAGGCATCCCCCATTTTTTCCCTCTCCAAACTTTAATGCAAGCAAACCCGACCTGCACAGTTCCTGCTTGTGTCTTGTAAACTGCTTGGGGCCACCTCTGCTTCCTGCTTGGAGTCATCAGACAGCGCTGTCAGTAGACTATTTGCTGACTATGCAATAGTGGTATAAAAGGCATGCCTGTTGAGTGGCCTGAAATCATCAAGGAGAAAAAAAGTTTCAGTCTGGGATATAAAATACCATAAAATAGTTTGTGCCCTGTTTGAGGGGGGGAAGTCTGCAGTAGAGTCACCTTTTACAAGATACAAGATACCAGAGGGTTGATGGATGAGAAAGATGTGATAAATACCAAGTGTGAAAAAACAAAAAAAATCTTGAACTGAAGCTTATATTTCTTCTGTTCACACCAAAAAGTCCATGTGGGGAGGGAAACCTGGATGATGGGAGAAGTGTCATACTGAATTCTACTCACACAAATATCAGTGAAGCTGTATGGGGAATACCCATCTGCAAAATACTCATCCCGGAGGATGTTTGGGGGCTACAGGATAAGAAAGGGAGGGGGTAGAGTTAGAGATACGATACCTCACATGCCCCGTTGATTTTCAAAAGTCCAAATTATAAGAGGCCTTGCATCAAAGTAAGGCACTGCAAGTCACTTGGATGGTATCAGCATTTGAAGGTTTTTCCAGAACAAGAGTGGTGAGCAGAGCTCTGCTGCAGTCAGCCAGTCATTCCCAGGGCAGCCATCAGTTTCCTTCCCTGTACCAACCCTTGCCATCTCACGTATCGTGTTCCCCTCTTAGCCGACTTGTCACCTTTTCCCCTTGGGAACAGACTGGTTTGTTCCCATGAGTTCCCACATCACTACAAGCCATTCTGGATATTTTTCGGTGGTTTTCTTTCACGTGGAAAGCAATCTGTTACGATCAGTCTGTGTGAATACATGTGAGACTATCCTAACATCTCTTGAAATTATTGACTCATTTCAACCGAGTAAAACAGCTGAGTGGACATAAGTTTCTGGTGTCCTCCAGAGTAGAAGCTGTGATTTAAACACTTGCCTTGGCCAACTAGTGAATTCATCAAGCCCAGTAACCCCCATGCTGCTGGCAAAACTCTGTAGGTGGAAGTAATGGAACATTTATTCACAAAGACATTTGGTTACTCAAAGCTACAAATCCTTACAGGCTCAGGCTTTGTTAGTTCTGGCTTTCACAAAATTATTTGTGCTTTCTTGTGGCATTTTATCCGTGACACGTGCTGTTCATGGAGGTGCAGCACTAAATGTTATGTCTTGCAAATGTAACACTGACTCAGAAAGAGCTGTTACGGAGGGAACCTGCCCTACTTAAGTGGCTCTCGTGTTTGCCCAAGGTTTTTGCACAGTATTCTTCTAACTGATCCTAGTTTTTAGTGTTAAATATGATAGATGTTAATATAAGTGTTCAATCATACTTTATAGCATGTTTTTGCAGCTGGGATATTTAGCATGCTCTCCTGGCGCCTCGGCAGCCAAAGCAACACCAGAATCTGTGTCCTCTGCTTTTATCATTGCAGAGGGCTACCCCTCTAATTAACGATCCGTGGCAATATGCAGCCAGTTTTCTTTCAACTCTTTGGCCTGTGGGATAGTCAGGAGCCAGCAGAGATGTACAGGAAGCTCAGTCATTAGCGGATTTAGTTTACCTTATTGTACATCAACGTCCATATTTTAATCCTTTGCTTCTTAAAAGCAATCTCCAGCCAAAGCCCATGGAATATATTGATTTTTTTTTTACCGGATGTTGAAGTATTTTTTACCGTTTAGGGCTAGTTGTGATCCTATGGGACTTGTGCCCTTCTGCTGGCAGTGTGTAGGATGTGGTTGTTCTGTCCTGGCCCTTGCTGAAGGTGGATTTTAGCATAACTGCAGTGCCACGCCACGTATTCATCACTACTGCAATGCCGCAGTACACCCAGTTTGGTGTGATAGAAACTGTCATGCAGGGCCAAATGCCACTCCTGGTCAAGTCGGGTCTTGTTTCAGGGATGGGTATAAGCTCCTTCAGAGGCAGACGTTTCTGTGTTTCAGCAGCACTGGATGCTGTAGCAGTCAGGGAAAAACAATTCTCCTATCAACGCTCTTGTGCAACGACTCCACAGCAAGCAAAGGGGGCCAGTCTGTGCTTGGGGCTGTGCAGCAGATCAAACGCTTTCCCGTCAGCCCTTGTTTGCACAGCTGCCACGCTCCGAAAAGTCACCCAGAGTCCTCGGTTGCCCAGTTCAGTTTGCTCCTTTAAGTCTTGGCTGGCAATTTGCGGGTACGTTGAAATATTGCTTTTGCGGGTACGTTGAAATATTGCTTAGGTGCAACATAGCCTCCGTTCATTTGTGTTGCTGGCACCTTTGTACCAGCATATGGGCAGAATCATAGACCTGAAAGGCTGGAAGGGAAACTCGATAATTTTGCATGGTTGCATCGAGCCTTGTGGCTCGTGTCTCTCCGCAGCACAGCGTCCAAACCAGCGTTGCTCTGAAAATGATGAATCCATCCTTTTTTTTCACAGTTTCCTACCAGGATTAATTACTCTTCATGTTTTTTTGTATACTTAAATTTCCCTGATTACCTCTTCTGGATTTATTTTCCTCTTCTTTGTCCCCTGGATTGCAGCATCTCATGGGCCTTGTAGGGTGAAGAGTCCTGAGTGAATTGCTTAAACTATTAGCCTCTCTTTAGTTGTATTTTTATTTCTAGACATCTTCTTTCTGTCGAATGGCCTCAGAATATTCCTGAAAAAGAACAAAGCAGCTGTGGCGGCAGGCGGCACCTGCCCTTCGTGTCACAGATGGGGGGATTTGTGGGGACACGTGAGGCTGTGGGAGGTGTGAGCAGCACCTGGGGTCTGCCAGGACGCAGGGGGAGCACCAGGGAAAACAGAAAGTGTGATAACGAGGGGGTTAAAAGGGTCGTAAGGGAGATTTTCTTAGCTGGATGTTTCCTTGTTCATAACAATTTATGTAATGTGATCTATTTGCTTTAACCAAGCCCATGTTTTGATGTTCACTTTCAGGGCTTTTTTCCTTCCTTTGGAAATAATTAATAGGAACCGCTGTCACCCCAGTCCATGTTCCTGCTCCCTCTCCTACAGCCATACTGTTGCACCATCATGTACCACAGCAATGTTGACATGTTGCTTTGCACAGGGTTAACCCGGGACAGGTTTATCTATCGCAGCATGGGAGCCACACGCTGGGAAGGGGGTAGGTCAGAGAGGGAGGACAGAGGGAAGAAAAAGACTGTGGAGAAGCGGGGTTAGGATGCTCTCACTGAGATGGGAAGGAGAAGGGATTGGAATAATATGGCCCATTGGTTAAGATAATAATCTGGGGTTGGGGGATCTGGTTTCTTGGCCCCCTCTGCTCCCTCCTCTTATGTGATTACAGAAAAGCTCCTAGCTTTTCTGCTTGCTGCTTCCCCCTTCATAAAATGAGAGCAGCACCTTTTAAAAAAATAAATCCTGAGGAGATAAATAGTCCGGTGAGTATTTCTGCTAAGCGAGATCACCGGTGGGGCTGCGTGGAGGCATTTGGAGACTTAGCAGAATGAATCCTCTAAGCCTTTGAGATTCACTTGACACTTCTAGTGGGGGATAAAAGCAGCGTTAATTAAGCCATTCCCAAATCCCTCCTGATCAGTGACCATCAAGCAGCTGCCGCTGCACAGTGCTTTCCTCGGCTCTCGATGTACCTGTGCAAGCCAGAAGTGTCTGTTTGGCTGTTAGCCGCACGTCTGGCACCGCCGACCTGCTTGCAGAGCAGCGGGACAAACTTGTCCCAATCCTCATTGGCCTTAGTGGTATTGCCAAAACGCAGGGACGATGCCACACCCGATTTCCCAAACCCCGGGGTGTTATTGTAATGAACAGTGTTCATCCTTCAAGGGTTACTTATTGTGCATCAGCGCTGTAGGCGATTGCTCGCCCATGCTTTAAAGTGAAGAAAGGATGGGGCTGATTCTGCTCCCAAGTGAAGGGCAGGGGAGCGGGTGGCTGCTGCTGGCTGCAGTGACCTCTGCTGGGAAGCCCTCGGCTGCTCTGGTCCAGCTTCAGCAACGCAACCCGCAGCTTGATCTAAATCACAGGTTTCTCCCCCAGGTGATGTCCATCGATTTTTTTTTTCTTTGTCAATTTTGAGTTCCATTTTCCTTTAAATAGCTTGACATTTGAGAGCCCATCTGAGTCGAGAAACGCTGTGCGGGAAAAGCTGCTTCGTTTGCAGGTGTGTGATGCGCACTTCACTAGGAATATTAAGCACTGCGTAATTTCACAATTAAGGCCTTGCTGGTCTTGGGGAGGCTGAGAGAAAGTGGGAAAAAAATGCCTCCTTCCCATCTCAGCAAGCCCCTCAAGCGCAACGGCCACCAGTGGTTGGGGTGGCTGATGCGCAGGCAACACCTCCCAAAGGGACATCTTCTTCCAAATTCCTTCATCCCTAAGGGGGTAGCTCCCTTTGTACTTTGGGGGTGATTCAGCTTCTTCTCATGGCTTCTTCCAGATTACACGTTACATTCACCGTCTCCCTGAATCCTGCACGCTCACATCCTGCATCTGATTTCAGAGGGGCTAATTAGCTCAAGCCCGAGGCCCCTGCAGTGCTAGGGCTAAACCCTTCCTCCCCACTTCCCTTTAGAGCTGAGCAAGTTTTGTTCACCTTCAGAGAGCCCAGCGGCACAGTGCCCATTTGGTTTGCAAATCAGAAAAGGGGGAGAGTCTTGCGGCAACCCTCAGCGTGCGGCGTTGCGTGTCTGATGGGCTCTTCTCTGGCCTCTGCCTCCCTGGCTGATCGCCTTTGCGGGTAACCCACCCGTTAGCCACGTGTGTCACAGTTAGGTGATGCCGGCAGCTGTCTCAGAGGTCTTAGGTTGGTTTGGAGAACCTCTGAGGTTGTCAAAAACAGAAATGCAAAACATTAATATGTCCATGGTAAAAACTGTACCACAGATGAAGTAGGAGGCTTTAAACAGATAACACTACGGCAGATTATTTATATTAAAACTGCCTTCTTGATCTTGATGGTATGAGGTACACAAATGATCACGTGAATGTGCGTGTGCGTAGAGGAAAATGGATAAATAAATATAATAATTTCCATGGAAAGTGACTATTTGCTTGAAATGTCAGTTGGGATCCTAGTTTACCTTCAGCTAACTTCAGCAAGGCGGAACTGCCCTTGCCTGAACTGTAACCCTTGAGGGACCGGGCACTAGACCTGCACAGCAAAAGAAAGGCTTCCAAACATGGGCTGTATAAAGCCAAGTGGGTGGTGTATTGGTTTCCTGTTGTCAGTGTTAAGAACTTCATTTCTGATGCAGTGTACCTGGAAATTTTGCTAAAATATCATGGAATTTTCCAGATGTAGAGTGAGAAGCCTATTTGTGTATTTGGTGCTCCGACCTCCTGAAGGTATTGTGTTTGAGCCCACGTATTGTTGGTGTTAAATCTCCTGTGTGTAAAGGTCCTTATATGAATGCAGCTTTTGATGACTGATTATGGGCGTAAATTCAGGTCAGTCATAATCTTTCCCGTGAATTCAGAGGAAATTGGATTAGTCTGCATTCTTACAGGAAAGATTCTACCGGGCGTGGGGGACCTTCTGCTCTCAGCATCTTCACGCAGACCTTAGGGCACTTGGGACCACTGAGGACAAGGTCCTGGCAAATGATTAAGCATCTTAATTAAGCTACTTGAACCTTGAAACGTGTAGAGAGTTTTGCATTTGCTGATGATACACTTCTACTTTCTTTCTGAATGTGTCCATCTGTTGTTTAACGAGTGGTCGCTGCCGTCTCTGCTTAGCATTTCTCAGGTTTCTCTTGCTCTTAAAACAATTGTCTGCAATTGGTGTAATTAATATCCTGCCCCTGGGGTTGTACTGATAGCCTCTTTAGGGTCTGCACAAGTTAAATGTATCCTGCGGAAATTATTTGTAAGCATTTAAGGAGCAAACCCAGAGAGGCATTACTCTGAGTAGTTAATTAGATGTATGCTTGTAGAGATGATTTTTCTCTTTAAAGCTAGCAGTTTGACAAGAGGCTTGGTGGGGACGATCGATGGGAATGGTGAGGGTGTAGAAAACCCATGAATATGCTTGGAGCTGTTTCACAGAAAGCGCACGGTGCTTAATAACACTGCAGGCAAGTTTGGGTGTCCAGACCAGGTGTGACGTCAGAGCAGGGCGAATTTGGTGGGAAGGAGCATGAGGCTGTGGTACGGCTGCTGCCCACCCATGCCAGCTGCTGCATGGGGGCAGCCCTGCCTTCTCCCTGCCAGCCCGCACCCTGCCACCGTCACCCCTCGCACCCTGCTTTGCTGCTGTCCTGAGACTTCAACCTCCAGCCAGCCATCTTCGTTGGTCTGACACAGGAGCTGTAAACCTCTAATGCCTCAAAGACTTAACCCTTAAACATTTTGCCTTCAGATTGAAGGATTTTTCTGTAAGCAATAACAGTATTCTGGGCTGCGAAGCACTCCTGACTGTTTACTTTGAACAAAATCATCTTTTACGATGTTGAATAAAGCACTGACAAGTAGTGTCTAGCTAAAAATACCTTTATGTTTTGCAGCCACTTAAAAAAAAAAAAATCACCATTTCATCTTTTACTTATCTTATGTTTTTTCAGGATCAAGCACGAAAATATAGTTGCCCTGGAAGACATCTATGAGAGTCCGAACCATTTATATCTGGTCATGCAATTGTAAGTACTGAACCCAATGAAGTTTCTGTGTCAAAATTGCCAAGCCTTCTTGTTCTAGTTTTGTTCTTTAACCCCAAAGATGGGATACATGATGGGTATTTGTCTTGTGTGCTGCAGTCTGCAAAATCCCCAGCAGCTGGTTGGAAATGAATCTCCAGGCGTGATGGCCCTGTTGTTGTGATATTGGGAATGAATGTGTTTTGTGAACAGTGGCACCCAAATCAAATCAGAACAAAGAGGAGATGTTAAGGGGATCAGAACTGGCTCTGTTTGTATGGAGTTTCCATGGTTTAGCTCTCTGTGACTCAACAGATATCTGGTCTGTACTGAGCGAGGGGTGACCCGAGATGCCACCATGTGCATGGGTACATGAGTGCTGAATTTACAACGAAGCGTCATCCTTGTCTCAGCGTTCTTGTCACATCTCTCTCACCAAAGCCCCTCTTCTTCCCCATTTTCTCCCTCTGAGCCTTAGAAGATCAGGATCCCACCAGGTACATGATATGCTGTGGCTGATCTGGTCCTCCATCACATCCATCTAGCAGGGAGGAGGGAAGCGATGCTCACATTGCTTCCCCCCCACTCCCCTCTCTGAAATCAATTAAAAAACATGATTTGAAATTAAAATGTCTCCTTACCATCTCTAGTCTCTCTCTCTTTCAATGACGAGGTCATCTCAAACAAGAGCAGAGAAGACACAGTAGAGGGAAAAAGCACAGCTGCAAAGGGCTGGATGTGCCATGGAGAAGCTTGGAGCATTTAATAGAGGGAGCTCTGGGGTTAAGTACCCCACGGGAAGCCCTGGAAGACCATGCCAGTCCCTTGTCTGTTGGTAACATCCAGGCACGCAGATGCCATTAGAAGCTGTTCTGCTGGCAGTGTGGGAAGAATAGTGCCCTGTGCGTTTTTAATCCGTTTTTGTAGCCCTACATTTCAGCCCAGAGTGCTGCAAAAGGACTTGCATGCGAACATCAGTGTCGTACAAATTCCGACAAACCAGCTGGGTTGTGGGAAGTACCAATTTTGTGATTGGTTGATTTACAAATCCTTATTTTTGTTTAATCTGCTTAGAAAAAAAGTAAATCAATATTATTCCTACTTATTATTAGCTTGTTTGATGTAGTGTAACCTTCACTTTTCTAAATTTCTTTCATCCGGATCATTGCGTTATCTGAAATGTAGGTCTGTAATCACAGGTGACACAATATGTATTAGTATAAATTTCTACTTGCTCACAATTCAACACTTACTAGGAAATTATCCTTTCTGTTATAGCTGTATTTGTAAACCCTGCCAACTAATTTTCTAAGAGCCAGGCATTCAGCTGTTCCAGACGGACACAGCATCGTTGATGCCCACTGGGGTGACATGCCCGGCTAAAGTCAGCAGCCGGGGACCCGACTGCAGGGTTTGAGGCAGCAGCTCTGAGCACTGCCCAGACCCGACAAAGAGCTGTTACAAGGTGGACTGAGACATTGTGCATACAAATGCATCGAACTGAATCTGCCAGGGAGCAGGATCAGTGCTTTTTATCATTTGATGAAAAAAGATCAGGAAAAATTCTCAAAAACTACATTTTATTTGAATATGGGCACACACTTGAATGCAATCAAGTGACTGCACTGTAACAAACTCCCACTCACACAGAGCCCTTGTGACAAACCTCGTGTGTGCGTGCTCTTAATCTGCCTCAGCTATGGGGTACAACATGTTAGCTTAAGCTCTAATTTTATTAAAGTCATTTGATGTTGTGCCAAGCCATTGCTTCTGGCCCTCCTTGCTGCTGTGAATCAGACAAGGCCGTGCTGTCCTCTGCTCTGCACTGGGTATTTCCAGGGAACAACTTTTCTGCGCTTTCTCGGAAAAGGGATATGTTATCCCAAGGTGGAGAGGACAAGATGGCCAAGTACTCGCCCTCATTGCTGTGGTCGTTGCATTAAGGATGGTGCAACCTCTGCACTGCATCTCAATTTTCATCAATAGTTGGGATTGGGATTGATTGGCATCAATAGTTGGGTGGCAACTCTGCAAAGTCCGGAAGACTCAAAATCAATTCTGCATGCCTCCTGTCCCGGTTTCCGTCTGGGAGACAACATGCGTGGATAATCTCTTGTTTCCAAGGTAACACCAATTTGTTGATACAATAGCTGCGAAGCATTGCACGGCATGAGTTACCTATTTGTTTACATCTCTGACCTATTTATTATTAGATTCCTTGTGGGATTTTTAGCTTCTTATTTTTGGGTATTTCTCCTAAGTAAGTCAATAGTTGCCTACATTTAAAACTGAGATCTGATATGAAGTAGAAGGGGTTCTGATCAAGCAGCTTTCAGGAAGCAGCATTTAGATTAGTTAAAAGAAAAGGAAGGGGCGTAAAGTTAGAGCCACTCAAAGATCAGTATCATGGGCACAACAAATCTCAAATCCATATGCCCTTCTTGCTGGTTCATTGCTTGCCAAGTGGGCACTAACTAGTGTTTCCCAAGGGAGATTTTTTGTTGCATGAACGGCATTTTCACTACCAGCCTTTAGAGCACTCTTGCAATGTTGTGGAAAATCCACATTACAGCCCCTGAGCATCTCACAGCGTCTCTGCAGGAGAAGGCATTTGGAGGTAGACCAAGTCTCCCCGTGTATGTTTGCCCTCTGGTACATCTACTTTTACTTGAAAGCCATGCCTGTTAGCAGGCCAACTTGAAGGAGAGAAATTGCACTTCGTTTATTCTGTCAAAGATATGGGAAAGCACAGGTGGCAGTGTCTGTGTGAGGGTTGGTAGGAAGGGAGGTGAAGAGGCGGCTGTTGACGTGTACTCGACAATTTATTCCTGCCAGTCCCTCTGGGAGCTCTTTCCAGGGTTATGTAGCTGTTGGTGAATCTGTCCTGTGTGTTTCCTGACACATTCACGGGGAAATCTGATGTCTGGCTTTGGTTTCACCACCTTGTTTTTACATACATTGTATGCAAGCCATCATAAAACTGTCCAAGATGTCACAATCCTCTTAGTGCAAGGTAGACCAAAGTCCAGCTTGGAGATCCCCAGATTTGAGAGCTCAGAATTTCGTGTGCTGTCTCAAAGAGTTACCCTGTTCCTTAGAAATGACTAGGACATTTTCTCTTAATTTATTTTCCCAAAATACAGGATATTCCAACCTAGTGACACCAAGTCTGGCAAGGTTATGGACAACTCCAGTGCTGTCTTTTGCTCCAAGCAGCATTGCTC
The DNA here is from genome assembly GCA_013398225.1 of Steatornis caripensis. Classification (NCBI taxonomy): domain Eukaryota; kingdom Metazoa; phylum Chordata; class Aves; order Caprimulgiformes; family Steatornithidae; genus Steatornis; species Steatornis caripensis. Next base: position 306,151 of record VZSC01019648.1, read on the forward strand.
AGCTTTGGTATGAAGTAGAGTTACCAGTTCCAGGTGCAAAGCAGAATACAGATGCAAGATAATCGCTACCTCTCCTATGATCATTCTGCCAAAATTTTGCAGGCACTATAGAAAAGTACCGCAGAGCATTTAGATTGTGTCATATTTCCATTAGGATGATGTGCTTTCAAACAAGAAAACACCTGCTCCTTTCCAAACTTGGATTTCCTATAGTACCATTAAGACCTACAAAGGCAACAGAGACAAACACTAAAATACTCTGAAAGTTTCGTTCCTTCTGGATACCGGGTGAGATTTCCCTGGAGGATATTGCAGAAGACAGGAGAAAAAGTGCTTTCAGAAATAAAAGGTTTATTGAGCTATGTCTTAGTATGATAGTAAACTTTGATAGTGAGCAGTTACAGGATTTTTTGTTGCTATTGATGCCACTTGGCAAGAATTACCCTACTGTATCTTCTAAGCTATCTGTCTTACTTCACCTTGTCAGTACAGGGAAATATCCTGATAACCTGTTGTGGTTAGTAGTGTCAGATGCTAACATTTCGTTGGCATAATCGGCCTCTTTGGGTATTGATGATTCGTTTACTGCATGCTGAAAAATCGTGTGTAAAAATGCATTCACATAGACACGTCCTTTCAGTCTGGGTGTTACGGGACCATTTGCAAACGCTGTTCCTGAATGTGCTGCCTGGGCAGGTCGGAGCAGATTGCCAAAGCTCAGCTCTGACTTCATCCGTATTGTTCACCTGCACCGAGGCCTGAAGCAGTGAAGTTTGGTTTCCTGCAGATTTGTGTGCATCCTGCGCTAATCACAGCCCCACAGGAGCTGGGGCTGTTGCCTCTCCGAGAGGGTATGGGGCCATGTTAAAAATCGATGAAGACATTAATTTCCATGTTCGCCTTTATTCATTCATATTTGCTTAAAATATGTAGGAACTGAATATTTTTGGTTTAAGTTCACCCAATGGGTCAGAAGTTACTAAAAACTGGCAAACTGGGATGGAGAGCCTTTATTTACCTCGCCGCCTTTGGAAAACAGGCTAAAAGTAGGTCTAAAAGGGGTCTCTGAAACTCATGGAATTCATCTGCCTGTCCCAGAGCAGAAATTGCTGCCTGTACCAGCCGATCAGCATTTGCGGATGTTTTACTAACATGTTCTTAAAAATCTCCAGTCACAGGCTTCCCAGGGAATCAATGCCATTGCTTAATGCCCTTACGGGTACGGAGCATTTCCTGGTACCTAAGTCTTCCAGGCTGCAATTTTAACCTGCTATGCTGCAAGTCCTATTTCTCTTATTTTCAAGGCCTGGAAAGCATGTAGCTAAGTAAGTAATGATTGAACTTGAACACCCACCTCTTGAGATTCTCCACACTTTTTTTCCACAGTCAGTAATAGTGCCAAATATAGAGGAATTCCTATTAATACCAGGATCTAGTTAAAGAAAATGAAAACCCTACTGCCAGTCTGGTACGGCTCTTGGAGGGGGCTGTGCTCCCGAAGAGTGTGTCTGATCCTCTCGGCAGGAGGGCTGCTTTACCTGGATCCTGTTGGCTGGTGCTTCTGATTCTCCAAGGAAACTGGAGTATTTCCCCTGCGTGAGGTCTTTCAAGGCTTTGATATCTCTGCTCAGAATAAGCTTTTAGGGTGAGCAGCCCAGTTCAGTCAACTCCAAAACGCTTCTCTCTACCTTTGCAAAAAAATCCCCCCAGCCCAAACTGAGCCTAAACCCCTGACCTTGGGGTTTTTCCAGCTTGGCATCTTAACTCTGCTGAATTATTCAGATGATTTCCATCACAGAAAAGCCAAGATGACGGGAGCTCCTTCCTGCTGGGTGGGAGTCATGCACAGAGGAGAGCCCTGCCCAGAAGTTTGCAGACTCAGAGTCAAAGTGATCCATTCCCGCTGTTTATCAGCTCTCCCCCACCACACGCAAGCACCTTATAACGCTGCAATGGCTTGGGAGGCAGCTCAAACAGGCAGGTACCTAAGTGCGAGAAAATTTGCAGAAGTTTTTGTTATTACTGGAACTACGTCGCGTGTGATTTTGCCTTTCACCTGTACGTTTTGCAAATAAGTAAGCAAAGCACTAAGCCATGTTTAAGTGCTGAATTCCCTTTGTTTCTTGAAAGCCCGATGCCTGAGCACACTCCAAGAGCAGCCGAGCATGGACGAAGTGTGCAAGTGACATTTCAATGAAAATATTCAGCCTCCAAGGAAAACAACAGACAATGGAGGGAAGTGCCGTGTTTTCCAGGTTCCTTAAGGACTCTAGCAAGGACGCACTGTGTTACAAAACAACGATACACATGCCAAGCCACTATCGCATCAGGATGCTAATTAAAGCAAAACATAGATCTGCCGCATCGCATTCCTTTGGTGAGATTTATTCTCATGCTCGGTTTTTTTGTGCCTGTAAAGTGTTATGCAAAGACAGAAGGAAATATCTCTGCATTCACAATGGGATTTATATGAATGATAAAAGCAAGCTACGTTCTTTAGCAGCAGAAAATACTTATTTCCAAGCACCTGAGAGAAGCCCCTCAGCATCACCTTTTTCTGCAGGTGATGTTTTTATTATCATTGTTAGTAATATCAATAATGGTAACCAGAGAAACACCACCAGTAACGAAGAACACTGGAGCTGATGACTGTGGGCCAGGGTATTCAGTTCGTTTCATGGTACAGGCTGGGAGATCAGCTGCACACCCATAAACCGTGCTCTTTATTTCTGATTCTCCTGGCTCAGATGAGCTGTCTTGAAAGAGCCAGCCTGAAGTAGTGCCTGGCACCCACTGAAAATACACTGGGTCTGTGTCAAAAGCCTTGGATCCCACGCTTCCAGGACCAACTCGTGCTGCACAAGAATAAGATGTGTTGTAGATATACAAGGCAGGTATAGCTCATGCGGTTTAGTGGCTAGGATGCTTAATGGATGGGCCAGGGAAAGACCTGTTGCCAGCTCCTGGTCAAGCAAATATACATGATTTTTATATTAATCAGTTACTGAATAAATTGTTCACTTGCTTTTGGTTTTTTTGGAGCAAAAGCTACTTAAGAACTACAGAACCAGGAAGACTGATGCACATCTGGGCACACCAGGAAGGAGCCTGCGAGGTGCCAAGGGAGCTTTGCTTGGAGTTTAACACAGCTGAGCAGAGAATTAGGGGCTCTAGTTAGGCAAGACTTTATTTCCTCACAGCTTGTGGAGTGAAACATCAGTGATTTGGGCAAAGCAGCCTTCGTGAGTCTGCAGTGGAACAAGAAATAGCACTAACTACACCGTGTGCTTGAAAAAAGTCTTTCGCTTCTTCTAAGGACAAGAAGTATTTGAACTGGGAGGAGGGTGCTGTAGAAGGCATAGCTCTCCAGGGATGGACCCAGCTGGTGAACGTGGAAAGCAAAATATGACAGCAGCAACAGGGTTGAGCATGTGTGACACAGCTGAGAGCATCAGACGATGATCGTGGGAGAAGCACTCAGGAAAATGAATCCTGGGTCCATCTCATCCTTCAACGTGGACATATTGCAGACATGGCCCAAAACTGCAGAGCTGGGATGTTAGATTTTGAAATCATCCTTATTATTTGGGCATTTGCAATACAAGTTTTGGTTGTAGCCCACTTCTACTGCTTAATGCAGTCAGAACATGCTCTATCTGTATAGCTCAAAAAAAAAAGATATCTCAAAAAAAAATCGTGCCTTATCTTCAAAGACGTGTTGACTCAACAACACAGATCACCCTGTTAGAAGGCTAAAGGAGTTAATCTTCCTGCACTTCAGTACCTTCCCACTAGAGCTTTGCAAGCTGCTGACCACGTAATAAACTGACCCCTGGCATCATGCCCCTGGGAACTGGGTAATAGTTATTAATCCGTCATCAATTTTACATCTTTTTCATTGGGGAAAAAAAGAGTATTACATCAGTTTGGTTATGCTGGTGAGTGTTCAGTATGAAAGAGTATGTCCCCTTTTCCAGTGTCTGTGAGGTTATAATCAGACTAGGAAAGATTAATGTCGGGGTAGAGGTCAGGGCATGGGCAGATTTGTTGGTAAAAGATTAATAGACCACAAAATGATCACCAGGATGACTTCTAGACACCTGTAATTTTGTGAATTGTGTATGATCCTGAGCATGTGAACATGCTCATTGGATGGTCCTAGCTGCCCTTAGCACCTTGGATTTTCTTCTGATTTTTCTGGCCATGGTAGGACTTTCAGTAGCTCCTGGTCCCCATGCCCCCTCTAGACACAGCACCTTCTCCTAGGAACAGCACTGAACAGCAGCTCTGTGTCTTCCTTGTACTGTTTTACATTTAAAGGCTTCAGCCATGGCGAGGAGCAGGCATTTTAGAGCCTATGGGCATCAGTCCAGCCTTCCTACAGCAACACAGGAATGGTGAGAATCTTCTTCATCTTGGCAAGTATAAAAGACTTTCTCAGGATGATTTCCAAAACCACTTACAGGCAGTCACCTTCCACAGGTGTAGACGATTATCAACCTCCTTGCTCCTGAGCTTGCACTCATTATCGTTAGCTTAGTTTGAAGTGGCCTGGTATCATCTCATTAGCAAGGCAATACTGAGGTTTTTTTTTTTTAATCAAAGCGCTATGCTACATCTGTTGGAGAGTGATTCTTTTTTCCCTGTAGCCTTGGGAATAAAGAGATAATGGAGAAACGTTTCCACATTTTCATTGAACAGACAGCATCATAATGTTGTTTACTTTTACAGAAATGTAAGCAGTTCAGATGAGAATGGATTTTTTCTTCAAGATATCTGTTGTTGCAAAACTGCTATTGTCAACAAGGAAAACAAGAGGTTTGGCCAAAATTCCAAATAAACCTTGTTCTAATGCATTATTCTTTAAAATTACAGGAAGATTTGAAGGTCTCGTAAATCAGGCAAGCATATCTAATTATTTTCCTATACTGGTGCGTACAGTAAACAAGTACTTCCTAGGGTTTTTTGGTGTAGTATCTGGTCCCCAGCAAGGGCCGATACCAAGTCCTTAGAGTGAGAGTATGTGCATTGATTGGTTTTTTACAGCAATAAATTTTGGCAGCAACGACTTCAGTTTCTTCCTTCGGCCCGACAGCTGTTCCATTGCTGACTCCCCAGTTAAAGCTCCCTGTTGCAGCTGGGCACGGCGGCATATGTGCCCGTATTGTGTAGCTTGGTCTGGTATAGGCAATTCACAGGGCAGCAATATACGTCTGCCGGTAATCCTGCATAATATCACTGCTCCCCTGAGAGCAGGAGTGAGGCCTTGCTCTCCGAACAGCAGGCAGGTGGCTATTTGGAGCCTTAGTAATTTTCTCTCCGTTTTGTTGGCTTTGGATAACCATCTTCCTTTCATGCCTTGCCCAGAAGCTTCATTGCTAGTTGCTTGATGTTCACATAGTCGCTGAATGAGTCTTTTGCGTTTAGTTCTGCATCTCTCAGTACCTGGTAATTTACACTGTGGTGCACTGAAATCAATTAAATAGCTGGCGTTTAATTCAGGAAGAAGTGGCTTTGCAGCAAGGCGGATAATAAATGTTAAATCCATATATGCCACAGTGTGAGAATTCATTATGATCTGGTAGGATCCATCTCAGGCACGATGGGGAGGCATTCTGATTAAATGGTTACACTCATTTAAACAGAAAAGGACTTTCATAACAACCTGGAAAGCTTTGAAGTGAAGTAACGCAGCATTGAAGCAAGGTGCAAAATTAACATTGGTGTTCACAAGTCTGTTCTTTTGCGTGGTGAAACCCTTACTGAAAGTTGATTGTCCCTCTTGAGTTTTCTTCTGAAGGCAAAGTTGTACAGGCTGTGGTGATGGGCACGGTAGTAGTAGGCTCATGAGCGTTACATGTCGGTAACATACCAGAAGATACTTAAGGATTTTGTGGCAAAAAAATCGGCTCGATTTACCAAGCACGCTCATATCTCAGCTCCAGACTCTGCTCTGTGTAGTACGGTCAGATAGGTTACTTTAGGTCGAGCGTCTGTATGTGACTCTAGAGTCAATGTCGGGCTAACTCGCAGTTATAGTTGTATCATCAAGAGACTCTGTGTACAATGTCTAGAAGAACCCATTAAGCAAGGTGATGATGAAGCATTATCACCCCCTTCATATTCATGGTGAAAGAAAAGATCTCTTGCTTTGTATTTTGCCTGGTACTTGCCCCAAAAACTCTACAATGGGCATATTTTTAAAGCCATAGAGAGTCATATAGTTTTCTGTGGCTGGGCTGAGGGCCAGGACTCTAATCGGGATTGCGTAAGACCTAGATTCTTTTAATGGAAATACAGGTTGCTGTTTGAAATCCTGTTTTGACTTCTTTTGTAGTGCTGTGGTTACTTCTTCTCACAGAAACTGTTTTCATAGGACTGCAGAAGTTCTTGCCATAGTTTTCTGCTTTAAACATTCTCACTGGAAAATTATTCAATGGAAAATAAATGTGGAGGGGTTTGGATTTTTCTTTTTTTCTGAAACAGTGGTTAGGTCTGCTGTAGCCAAACTTCTACTTCTTTCAGCATTTTGTAGAAAAAGAAAATATTGCTGCTGGTGAAGCCTTTCTCTGATGCATTTATAGACCATGTGCTCATTTTATTCTGATTCGTGCCACATGGTTACATCTTAGCCTGTAAAAGCCATTTTTCCCCTTGAATTGGAGGAAAACTGTGTTCAAAGAGCCAAACGATGTTGTCTTTTCCCTTCTTCTCCAAGACAAAATTCCCATTTGGGGCTGTGTGATCCTGGCTTACCTGTAAAAGGCTTCCTGTACTACAGCACTGAAGATGCTTTGGAGGAGTTTGGTGTTTATTCTCTCTGATTATTCTGTGGGTTAGTAGCATTTAACCACTCTACAAGTCTGTTCTCTTCACCCCTAATTGATGATACTCCAAGGAGCACTGACATCCTTGGGTGAGATGTAGTGGAGCCTTTAAATGTCCGTATGTCCCTGGGGAAAGAATATACCTGTCCCCAAAATGCATTGTAAAAAAAAAAAAGAGAAGTTGGAAAAAGAATTTGAAATTCGCTGAAGGAGACCTGAGATTTTAAGACCTACATAAGCATACAAAGAGACGGCATTACTGAAAACTGACGTTGGCATTCTTAATATTAAAAGCCAGTTAGCAAAATAAAATTCATGCAACTATTTAGCTCTGCCTTAGGGTTTTTGCCGTTAAAGCTCTGCTGTGAGTCTCTTACAAGCTCCAGAAAAGGGGTTATTCCTTTAGGAGAAAATGGATCCTAGCATCTATCCTGCCATCATTATGAAGGTCCTTGTCATGATGGTGGTGTTATATATATTCGGTCCTAAAGTTCATGGTCATGCAAAATGTTACTCAGTGCTACTGAACAGAAGTATAAACATAATGAAGTGATACTGAGCAGAGAAGGGGCAAATCATCTCGCTCTGATTGCTCACCAGGGCTACCCGCAGGAATATTTATCTCATTGCAGCCCAGGGTCTTTTCAATCGATTAATGCTTCCCTGTAAGCATGGGGCAGGACTGTTTGCAGAAAGTGCTTCTGATGTTTTGCTTCTTGGGGCTGGAAACTCTTTGCCAGAAGCTTTTAAATTTGCTCTTTTGAGATGAATTTGCAGCTGGATTTTCTATATAGGTGTTTTGCTTCACATTGATGCTGTTCTGCCTAGTTTGAAGGATGGCGAGGGAAACGTAGGTAATATTTCTGTCACTGAAGATTGGGTCATGCTTCGTACCAGATAAAATATATTTTAAAAAGCAATTTACCTGGGGAAAGGCATTTTATCTGGCACGCTCTTTCCCCAGGAGCTTAACATGGTTGTAGCTACAGGCTCTTTCCTCGCTTTTGAGATGTGGCCGCTCTCAAGAGAGCCACAGCAGCTCCTAGAAACAGCATACGGGAACGTTTTGGGGAGAGGCCGTTTCTCTGCTGTGTGTGGGCATTTACTTGATAACGGAGCAGGAGTGAGGAGCGCTGCCTGCAGGGAGGAGCAGCCGGGGCTGCTGCTGACAGTGCTTCCCATCAAACTGGAGAGCGGTGCTAGTGAACAGTCTCGCCTTTAATCCTGGCCCTACCTGAGCTGAATTAACTCAAGAAATTTGCTAGTGCGTTCATGGCTTTGCATGTTCAAAAGTTTAGTGCAAAAAGGCAACCGTTTGCAAAACAGCACAGGTGAAGAGACAAAGGGTGAAGAAAAGGAAAAAACCAACCAAACTGATGTAGCCACTGTCCATGCATTCAGCTGAAGGCCTAGAGCTACTCTCTGCCCTGACTATCCCTTTCCTTGCAGTACGCTCTTAAATGCCACCAGGTGATAGTCACATCATAGGTTGTCATCACCTGTGGCTGAGCTTCTTTCCTGACCTCACGTCTGCTCTCAGCCCGTTCCACATATCTTCATCCAAGGCATTCTTTCTGCACAAGGTGCTTTGCTACAGATTTCCCTTGTCATACGGGTGGATGTACCGCTCTGCAAAAGTGCGGCAGCATGGCATGCCAGAGGCATCCCAGAGGGGACTCTGCTTGATACTCATCTCATACTCTGCTATAGGTCACCTAAAGGCAGTCTGTACATTGCAACCCCTCAGATGCTGGCGGGAGGCAGGCACAGGTGATATATTTTATTCCTTGGTTGCTTTTCCTGGTGTGTGACAGCCTCTGGTGCTGTACCTCTGAGGTTATGAAGGACCACTGCAAACACCCACCGACCATTAACGAGTCAGGGAGGATTGCCCGGCTCTAAATTTCGGTCTGCTGCTGTGTTTGCTGCCGGTACAGCCCCTGGAGCAGGAGATCCTACTGCAACCACAGGGACAGTGGCAGAGGAGACAGCTCATGGCTCAAAAGAGGAGGAGGGAAAAACAGAAGCTGAGCCATATGGTACAAAAAGTGGAAGCAGACACAGTATCTCGGTGGTAGGTGCTCATTAGACTGTCTCTGATGTGCTGGGAAGACTGAGTGTATTCTGTTAGAGGAATAGCAGTGTTCTTCAGTAAGCTAAAAAACGTGGTAGTGGGCAAGGGGCAGGTCTCTTTATTTATGGAAAAAAATTCTAGCCTGTTTACCAGCAATGTGTAAAGGGAACCAGAGGCTGCTGCTCTCCAGAGACTTGCAAGGATGTTTTTGTGGTCAGAGCACACAGGTCTGAAAATCTTGAGCTCTTGTCTTGCTCTGTTGTTGATTTACATTGTGGTCTTGGATCATTTTCCCTTGTAATTTCCCTACCCGCAGAAAAGGAATACTTTTCTAATTAATTCTGGGTAAGATTAATTTGGTTTGGTTTGGTTTTTTTTTCCCTTCAAGTCAATGCTACTCTCCATGCAGTAAGCTGTTCAAAGAAATAAGAGTACTGGAATCTGGCCTCTGGCATTGTCCACTGAGGAGTGCTGTGGTCCATCTGGGAATGAGTAAAAGTGAATGGGCTTGTTTGCTGGGACTTACTGACTATTTTGAAAAGACGTTCAGGTACCCCTTGATTGCCTCTGGTGTTTCCCTAGGTACCCCACGTTGTACAGTATCTGCACAGTGGCTTTATCCCTCTGTCCCATCCACTTCTGTGCAGAAACCTATACAGAACATAACGTGGGCTGCCGGGTGACTCGATGTAACAGCATGACACGTGATGGCCATCATCATTGCATAGATTTATTTATCCTTGTGGTGTAGATGTGTGGAAATCTAAAGCAGCAGAGGAATGACATCCAAAGTTAAAAATCCACTTATATGGAGCCAGGATTTCACCTACTGTGCTCAGATGTGGATGCAGCCAAATGCATCATACCAGTGATGGAGAAAAACAAAAAGAGGCATCCATTAAAACTTTAGTAAGGGAGAGCTATAAAACAGCAGTTTAAACCCAGTCTGGATAAAAACTGAACAGCAGTAACCGGAATTTAAATATCCATTTCTTGATGCTGTGAGTAGGTGGAAATGGTTATTGCAAATAAGGGGATGAAGGGGCGCTGTGCCCAAGCACTCGGTACAGTGGGCTGTCTCCATCGCCTCCCTCTGCTTTGGGGACTGCGACTTGTGGTCCCTCTGTGCAGTGGGAGTGCAGCGTGCCTGGCTCTCCATGGGGTCGAGGTGGGGTGGGTGGTTCGGGAATACTCAATGTGACCAGGTCCCTTCTTGGTCAGAAAGAAAGGCACACTGGCTCTCTCTGTTGTTCACATGCAAAGTGACCTCAAAGTGATGGATGCCCCAGGACACATTGCAATAACGAGTAAGATAACTAGTAATCTGACTGTGTTAGAAATACTTATTGGCCTCAATAATAAACACCAGAAAGGGCCTTTGGAGGAGGATTCTTGGGGGCATGAGAGCCTTAGACTTGATATGTAAGCCTTCAAACCCACCTACCCTGCTGGGAGAGTTGTCTGTGTGTGTTCGGGCTTCTTATTCCAACTGTGGGGGCTGGATATGAATGACTCATTTGACTACGTCTATACCAGTAAATAAAAAAGATCTGTATCATCGGAGCTGTGTCCAGGCACTGGCCAGGAGGATGGCTGGCTGAGGGGGAACCGGCCCAGGGGAGCGTGCCAGCAGCCCTGACAGCATGGGCAATTGCGGGGCAGTGCCCTGTTCCCGTTCAAGGATAGAACAGGCACAACCTCCACGCCTCTGCTTGTCCTTTGGGAAGTGGAAATAACAACCCTTTCTGCCGCGTGTGAATGTCGTGAGGATAAATGTGTCAAAGTCTACAAAGTTTTGAGATAATAATACCAGTTTAGGCAGTAAGGGTCTCAGACAAATACATTGTGCAAACACCAAGTGGTTTAAAGTACAACTGTTGGCACAGTGAGATTGCTTAAAGGCTAGTTTAGTTTGTTTTCAAAGAGTTTCTCAAAATAGTTAGTCTGAATTCTGCTCCCTCTCTGCAGGAAAAAAAAAAAAAAGAAAAAAAGCACATTGTCACCAAAAAGCCATTAAAAAAGAAAAGCAAAGTAGCTAAAAGATTTCTCCTGGTTTGACTTCTTAGATTTCAGAGTGGGACACATCAGTTCGTTCATTAAGTCGTGTTGGTCTGGTGCTGGTATGGCTCTCCGTCACCCTGCGGCCACAAATGACTGTGGCAAGAGCTTCCTCCTGGCACACTTTTTTCAGAGCTTTCTGACACAATTCAAACTTCAGTCTATCCACAGTCTCGCTACTGGCATGAACACAGGGGTTTTAGAAGTAGTTTGCAGAGTTATATTCTGCAACCTAATTCCTACCTGGGGATGTCAGCCTTTGTTTAGCCACAGGTACCGCTGCATGGTGATCACATCCAAATTCAGGACAAGAAGAAGAAGAAACGGAGGGGGGAATCTGAACTAGCGGCAGGAGAACTGACTCTATAGCAGGAGAATTGACTCTGTCTTCAAGACAATCTTGTGTACGCTCAGTGATGCATATATCATGCCATGTGGCTGTTAGTGCAAAATTTACTTTCTTGCTGTTTATTTAATCTATAGCCTCTTGGTAATAAATTATATTCATGGCCTCTGGGTCCTGGTCCTGTTGAACAGTTATTTGCAAGGCAAAGGAAATACGTACTATTTTTCTTCTCTTTGGACTTCAAATGCATAAAATAATCTTTTTTTTCAGTCTGAACACACAAATGCTCTTTAGAATGTGAACATTAACATCACTTTCAGAATACATTTTTTCTTTCCAATATGTTATTTCTAATGTAATGACCAGTTTTAGAGAATTCAGTGTTATTTACGTTTTTCAGAGAAATTCCTAAAACAAAAGATATCCCACTTTCCTTCGTATTGAATTCTCACTCAGTAGATAGTACCAGATTCCAGTGTAGCTCTGCCTTGTACAATTAACCTGTGAAGCCTTTGCCTCGTAAAACTGATTGGTCCAGAGAGATGAAAAGCAAACACAATTGCTTGTAAGGCTTTACTTCTGCCGTTATGTTCAGAATTTATTTTGAAAATTCTAAAACTTTATGTTCTGATAAATCATAGAATCAGTGAAGGGTTTGGATCAGAAGAGACTTTTAAAAGATCATCTAGTCCAACCCTCCCAGCCATTTGGCAGGGACACCTTCCACCGGACCAGGTTGCTCAAAGCCCTGTCCAACCTGACCTTGAACATTTCCAGTGATGGGACATCCACAACTTCTCTGGGCAACCTGTGCCAGTGTCTCACCACTCTCATCATAAAGAATTTCTTCATTATGTCCAATCTAAACCTACCCTCTTTTACTTTAAAACTGTTTCCCCTTGTCCTGCCACTACAGGCCATGGTAAAAAGTCTGTCGTCATCTCATAATCCCCCTTTAAGTACTGAAAGGCCACAATAAGGTCTCCCTGGAACCTTCTGTTCTCCAGACTGAACAACCCCAACTCTCTCAGCCTTTCCTCAAAGGAGAGGTGTTCTATCCTTCTGATAATTTCTGTGGCATCCTCTGGACCCACTCCAACAGGTCCATGTCTTTCTTGTGCTGAGGACCGCAGACCTGGACGCAGTACTGCAGGGGGCATCTCACAAGGGCGGAGTAGAGGGACAGAATCACCTCCCTTGACCTGTTGGCCACGCTTCTTGCGATGCAGCCCAGGATGCAGTTGGCTTTCTGGGCTGCCACTGCACATTGCCATCTCATCTCCAGTTTTTCATCCACCAGTATCCCCAAGTCAATCTCTGTTGGTGCGCAATAGTTCCAGTAACACTTCTCTGGTTGGACTGTCTACCACCTGGATTAAAAAATTATCCTCAACCCAGTCCAAGAGTCTCCTGGAGTGCTTACAGCTTTTTGGCTTCTTTTGCAGCAGGTGTCAGGGCAGTTTAAGGCCCTTAGCAGGATCAGAGCCGGTGAGCACAGTGCGTCCTGTAGTTGAAGTAAGAACGCTTCATCAACATCCTCCACTTGATCGAACGGTCTGTAGTAAACACCAACCACGAGGTTTCCTTTGCTGGCTTGGCTTGTTCATCACTGTTTTTCAAAGACACCCGGTGCAATCACTCCATTTTTTTTTGGCATAGCGGGCAACCCCGCTGCCTCTCCTTCCTTGCCTTTCTATATATATAAATAATGAATAACAAAATCTTAATAGAAATGTCCTATATTAGACACAAAAACCCGAAGTTTAGTGAGTACCAGCAGTTAAATTTGATTTAATGAGACTCGTCCGAATTTCCATCACTGGTTATTTCCTTTACTGGAGCGAATCCTTTGCACCCTGGCTGGGCCATGGGATTTGCCTGTTCTTGGGGTTCCTCTCACATACATGACATATAGAAGATTTCCCTTTCAAGCCCAGTCTCTTAATTACTTGTCGGAGTGTGTGGTGAGGACTTTGCCTTGGCTCCCACTGAGAGGCAATGCAGTGGTGTCAGGCCACGCAGGGCGTTCCAGCCAGGCTTCTGCAGATCATAGAATCATAGAATCATAGAATCATAGAATGGTAGGGGTTGGAAGGGACCTCTAGAGATCATCTAGTCCAACCCCCGTGCTAAAGCAGGTTAGCCTAGAGCAGGTTGCACAGGAATGTGTCCAGGCGGGTTTTGAATATCTCCAGAGAAGGAGACTCCACAGCCTCTCTGGGCAGCCTGTTCCAGTGCTCTGTCACCCTCACAGTAAAG
>VZSC01019648.1:319784-344316 GCA_013398225.1 Steatornis caripensis
CTGACCTTGAACATTTCCAGTGATGGGACATCCACAACTTCTCTGGGCAACCTGTGCCAGTGTCTCACCACTCTCATCATAAAGAATTTCTTCATTATGTCCAATCTAAACCTACCCTCTTTTACTTTAAAACTGTTTCCCCTTGTCCTGCCACTACAGGCCATGGTAAAAAGTCTGTCGTCATCTCATAATCCCCCTTTAAGTACTGAAAGGCCACAATAAGGTCTCCCTGGAACCTTCTGTTCTCCAGACTGAACAACCCCAACTCTCTCAGCCTTTCCTCAAAGGAGAGGTGTTCTATCCTTCTGATAATTTCTGTGGCATCCTCTGGACCCACTCCAACAGGTCCATGTCTTTCTTGTGCTGAGGACCGCAGACCTGGACGCAGTACTGCAGGGGGCATCTCACAAGGGCGGAGTAGAGGGACAGAATCACCTCCCTTGACCTGTTGGCCACGCTTCTTGCGATGCAGCCCAGGATGCAGTTGGCTTTCTGGGCTGCCACTGCACATTGCCATCTCATCTCCAGTTTTTCATCCACCAGTATCCCCAAGTCAATCTCTGTTGGTGCGCAATAGTTCCAGTAACACTTCTCTGGTTGGACTGTCTACCACCTGGATTAAAAAATTATCCTCAACCCAGTCCAAGAGTCTCCTGGAGTGCTTACAGCTTTTTGGCTTCTTTTGCAGCAGGTGTCAGGGCAGTTTAAGGCCCTTAGCAGGATCAGAGCCGGTGAGCACAGTGCGTCCTGTAGTTGAAGTAAGAACGCTTCATCAACATCCTCCACTTGATCGAACGGTCTGTAGTAAACACCAACCACGAGGTTTCCTTTGCTGGCTTGGCTTGTTCATCACTGTTTTTCAAAGACACCCGGTGCAATCACTCCATTTTTTTTTGGCATAGCGGGCAACCCCGCTGCCTCTCCTTCCTTGCCTTTCTATATATATAAATAATGAATAACAAAATCTTAATAGAAATGTCCTATATTAGACACAAAAACCCGAAGTTTAGTGAGTACCAGCAGTTAAATTTGATTTAATGAGACTCGTCCGAATTTCCATCACTGGTTATTTCCTTTACTGGAGCGAATCCTTTGCACCCTGGCTGGGCCATGGGATTTGCCTGTTCTTGGGGTTCCTCTCACATACATGACATATAGAAGATTTCCCTTTCAAGCCCAGTCTCTTAATTACTTGTCGGAGTGTGTGGTGAGGACTTTGCCTTGGCTCCCACTGAGAGGCAATGCAGTGGTGTCAGGCCACGCAGGGCGTTCCAGCCAGGCTTCTGCAGATCATAGAATCATAGAATCATAGAATCATAGAATGGTAGGGGTTGGAAGGGACCTCTAGAGATCATCTAGTCCAACCCCCGTGCTAAAGCAGGTTAGCCTAGAGCAGGTTGCACAGGAATGTGTCCAGGCGGGTTTTGAATATCTCCAGAGAAGGAGACTCCACAGCCTCTCTGGGCAGCCTGTTCCAGTGCTCTGTCACCCTCACAGTAAAGAAGTTCCTCCTCGTGTTCAGGTGGAACTGCCTGTGTTCCAGTTTGTGCCCATCCTTCAGATGAATCATCTGAAGGACTGTTTTTTCGAAGATTGGGCTCTTGCATTTGATTCACTCTATTTGGCGAGCTGAAAATAGTGTGCATTGTTCTCATAATCCTTAGCAACTTGAAAACTGCCATAAATTGAATGCTTTTTAATCTTTACCTACAGCAAGAAAATAGGCTAATCCAGTTATTCGTGCAGTTACTTAGCTAATGCTAATTAACTGAGATTTTGATGGCTTTGTTTTCTTCAGCAGTTTTCTAAATATTTCACTTATGATTTCAATGAGTTCTTTACAAATCTGAGGCATAGCGAACAGACTTGTTTCTGCTGTGGGCATTATTAAGTCAAAGCAACATGTAAAGATACCATTGTCCAGGAAAAAAGACCTGCCCCCACAATCTCATTAATCATAGATAATCAAGATGCGTAATACTCTGGATATGGTTTTTGGAGGGAAGTTGTTTGTAGTTGTGTCATAAGATGAAAATAAATGAAGGTGATGTTGAGAAGCGGTACGGCACATCGGTGGTACCACACATTGGTGGAGTTGTAGCATACATATAGGACAGGGACTACAGACCCACCAGACCTAGCAGTTATGCCCAAAACTAATCTGGAGGACTGTGAATTCTAGCTTTGTCTTTTTTGAGTACTATTTTGAGCTGCACTTGCTTTATTTCACCTGAAATCTGCTCCTTCTCAGATGGGTTACAAGCAATTTGGTGAACAACTTATGTGTGGTTGGATAGATCAGTTGAAAGCCCTAGGTAGATAACTGCAGTCTGATACTAATCACTTAAAGGTTTAAAGGCTGCAGTACGTCTAGGAAGATCATCTCTCAAATGACCAGCACAAGTGACCACACATGCTGTGCAATGCAGAGGAAGCACCATGCATGAGCCTGCATAATGGCAGATTTTGCCCTCAAAAACTAAGGAATAGTTGTTCTGCATTGCTCTTTTGAGGCTATGATGATCCAGTGCTTGATAAGGGGGCACATTTGTGTCTTTCAACCCTATAGACCCAGTGATTTCTGCCCTGATCTTCTTAACTGCATTGAGCAAAGGCTTGCCTCGCCTATCAAAACTGCATTAAGCAATGGACTGATGAAAAAAACAACCATCAAACCATCTGGGAGTGTTAGATAATCTCATTCCACATTCAATAAGGAACATCCTCCTCCTTTTGCTGTGCAAACCAAATGTCTCAAAGGGATCTTCAAGGACTGTGTGGAGGGACTGGAAGCAAGACAGAGAACAAACAGGACTAGTGGGATGAACATGGGGGCGAGCAGCACTGCTTTGCTTTCTGTGCCCAGCCAACAAGTAGATATCAGCTCTGACACTCCCTGGGGCTTTCTCAACCCTGTAGAGTGCAAAAACCAAGCGTGTCTGTGCCCACATCTAGGGACACACCATGCTGTCGCTGAATTCAGCTAGGATTTTTCTGCTAACTTTTATAGTATCAGTCCTGTAGGTAAAAGATTAGGTCTTTCCTCCAGATAGAACTGTAGTAATTGAAACAATTTCAGCATTGCATGGGACTGTAGGGTGCTTGTGATAAGCTACGGAAATAAAAAATACTTTGGCAAACAAAATTCCCAGATAAAATATCTAGACAAAGAGCAGGAATGGACCAAGTTCACAGCAAAGACTTCTTCCCAGTCCTGACTGGATCAAATTTGCTAAGTAAAGAGGGTAAGGGACCCATTCATGACCCCTGGGCCAAGTGGCTGGTATAGGCTTACACCTACCCTGCTTGTGACCAGTGTGCTCTCCATCTCAGGTACATCACATCCACACCACAGAGCATTTGGCCTTTGGTCTCCTCAAGGCTTCAGATGGTGCCATGATGGCCCTCACACATGATCAATACCCTGTTTGGCTTTTCTCATGTCAGAGTGCTTCAAGTGATGTGTAAGGATCATGTTGCAGTACAACACAACAGCACTTCTATAGTGTGGCACTGAGAGTGTGAGTTGCATGACCTGGGGACTGAAATGGGAAGCTGGGAGGTGTTGGAGAGACATCTCGTTATAGCGATCCAAAACAGAGCCAGGATGCAAGCTAGGAGGGGATCCATGGACCTCAGTCATTTGGTGCTTAAGTGAGTTCTTAAGCTCATTTAGTTGCTGTTGTAGATGTATCCTACGTCTCGCTCCTAGCAGAAGGAGACTGCCAAATTGGATCAGCATGGTCAGATCCTTAAGCAAATCCACAGTCTCCCTGAGATGAATGCTGTGTCTCCCATCCCAGCCAATTTCAGGATCAGGGGACATCTTAGGGCTGGTCTTGGTGTCTCTGGTCCTGGAGGCTGGGCTGGTTGCTACCCTACCAGGGTGGAAAGGCAGTTGCCGATCCCAAGTGAAGCGTAGCAGCTGGTGGGTAGGAGTCGGTGCTAAGGCAGCATCCTGTGCTTCCCCAGTAGTGTGAAGAGCTGCTTGGTGGTGAGGGAGGGGAGGAGGGAGTATGTTGGGATGAAGCTGTCAAGGATCTGCCTCTCATTGCTGCTCACAGTCCTACGCTGGCTGAGTCAGAGCTGGCGGGAAAGGCGAGACATGCGGGTGGTCTCTGGGGAAAGTCCACGCTAAAAACAGGTTTATGAGGAAGAGAGAACCAACAAGACCCCCTCCCCGTTCTAAGAGCTTAAAGCCCAAAGTGTGCCTGTGTTACAGAGTGGACAAGGGTGAGGAAGACTATGGTGGGCAGGTGTCAGTGTGCTGTCCCACATCGTTAACTGTTGGTAGGCTCAGCCTTCAGCGTGGACCAAGCCACCACATTCGAGCTGCTGAGAGCAAACGAGCAAAATGGTATAATCTCCACCACAGCACTGAATGAGTTTCCCTTCCTTGCTGCCCTTCAACTCTCACGTCGTGGGCTCACCAGCACTCACATGGCCATCCCAGCATACACAAACGCTGTTCTCATCAATAACACTTTTAAAAAGTTCTCCAGGAGCTACTTAAAATGTTTTATGTCATTCTCGGCTCAGATGTGCAAAGCCAAACAGTGTTAGCTTTGAAATCAAGCCTATGTTCGGCAATAATCCAGAGAAGAATTAGCAAAGACTTCAAAGTTAAATTATCCAACATAGCATGTCAAGCCATTGAATTTCAGTTTAGCAGCATGCCAAAATATCTCAAGATGTCTCTTACGACGTATTTCATTGTTTCTTGTAATTTGAGTACTAGGATAGTGATTAAAAATAAGGCTGCATCCTTCTGTTTCTCCTTGATTCACTGTCTAAAAATTCAAGATGTTTAAAAAGGTATTTATACTCTTAGATTTAGGCTTCTGCAGTCACTTACTTTACTATGCAGTTTGAAAGTGATTCAGTTAAGCAATTAAGGTCTAAACTAAACTGTCACACACAAAAAAGGATATTTGCATATGTTACTTACAACATCCATTTCAAACTGATTTCCCAGAGAGAAACATGGGTCTTTCTGTTCCTTCTCCATGTCTTTCCTAATAATTTCTGAAGCATTGGCTAATTTGAGACGTATCTGATGGAGGCAGTAGAGCTCTTGGATGTAAGTGGACCCCTATGAGTTTTGTGATGACATCTCCCTGCTAAAGAGAGAGCTTACAAGTGCCTTCAACAGAGGGAAATACATATTCCTGTGAGTTGTGAACATGGTAGCATGAGTCCCATAAACAGCTCACCGTTTCCCAGTGGTTGAAACAGAGAGGTGTTTCCTTTTCTAAGTATAGGGTGGCTATTTTGAGGGCTTGACAGGGGAATGTAGAGTTTCATGCATCACCCACGATGTTTGAAAAAGCATTAGGATATTGAGACTATCTGTGACAAGAAGTCCAGAAATGAGTTAAGAGGCTGGCAGAAATGCCTGGAAAGAGTTTAAAAGAGCTCAAGAGGTTAGTTTGACCAAGTGATGATTAATACGGGATATGTTATGCACAGTATTTGGTGGGTGCAGACTGCTAGGAAGAGAGAAATTGGCTGCTGTTGGAAAACTGTGACAGACCTTTTCTGGTTACTTTAACTGCAGGAGTTAAAAAAGCCAGGAGATCGGTTTCTGTAGCTCTGCTACAGCAAGTACAGCTCTGTAAACCCCTCTTTCTCTGGAGAATGAACATGAGCAAGCACCCCAGCTAGGGTAAACTACGGTCTGGAAGGACGTTCAGGTTAATAGCTTACGTGTGCGTGTGGGACATTGCTGAAAACCATTGAAGTCACTGTGAGCTTTTCCATATGCTCGGTGAGCTGTGATTCAGTCTCTTGCTGAGGTGGGAAGAAGGATGTATCCATTTTCTCAGGGAAAAGCAAATATCGTCTGCAGAAACTTCTGTTCAGCAAGAAATTCCAAAGAAAACTTTGGAGCTCATCTCTCCTGTGACATTAAGTTATGGTAATTTAAACATATTCCTTTGAATTTTAAAGGAGAGTAACATGTGCTCCATAATCAGCTCAGCATTTCCTGATGGCAGAGAAGGGAGGTGTTTGTGATTTTGGTACTACTGATGGAGTTTGCGTACAGCCTCGGTAGGAGGAGAAGGAGATCCTCATGGGGTTTATGCTATAGCAGCAGTGGTGATTCCAGCAGTAGCTCACAGAGGAAGAGCAGGAGAATTTGGGAAGGGCTCAGCTAAGTTCAAGACCTTAGGAAGCATCCACCCACCCAAAGGATGTCAAAGCTGTTTCCCATGGTGGTGCTGCTTTTGAGACATCTACCTCAGAGAGGGTGGCAATGGCGTGAAAATAAGAAAAGGGTGAAAGAAAATGAAATTTTTATGACGAGTATGAGGACACACTTTCCTAATAGTTGAAGTTATCCACTGAATGAAGCATGAACAGATCTGTCACTCCAAGCTGAACTGGACAGAGAAATGGAGACCAATCCTGCAATTTCAGAGGAAACGATCAAACAAGTGATGGACAAAATGATGCGGGAGTTTTTCTCCCCACTTCTAGCTTCTGCAGTTTGAAATTGCCTCTAATGCCAAGAAAATTAGAACAGAAAATGGCCGATATTGCCGATGCATTGGGTACAGTCACACATGAGCAGTAATTGGACACAGAATGAATTTCCTCCTGAAATTTTGCAGACTGCATTTTGTATTTCAGTGATGGAAAACTGTGCTCAGGTTGATTCTTCTCTGAAGAGTAAGAATTTTCTGAGTAACATTGATCTTCAGGTCTTACCACATTTTATAAATGGCTTTGTTCTGCTTTCTTTTCCCAAATAGGAAAATTCATTCTGTAGAAGAAAATTTTTTCAAGATCTAGTCTGAATATAAAAGCCACTTTTGTGCCGATCTGAATATAAACTTAAGAGAAGGAAAAAACTAAAAAAAAAATCTTGAGGTTATTACATCAGTCTCAAAGTTAATAAGCTGGAATAGAATGCATTTTAGATTTTATATTAACTTCCTTCAGACTGAGAACCATTTTTCCTTGCACTTCAGTTTCCATCTCATTAATTTATTAATAATTAAACACCTGAAAAATAAAAGATCTCTTATTTCTCATGTAATGTCAATCTATAGATTTCTAATTAACCAGCCTTAGAGCACCGAGAAACAGTTCCTCCAGCAACTGTTTCTACCACCAGCGAATTTTAGTCACGGGAATAGAGTTTAACTGTTTTTCTGTGCCAGAATGGAGACCAGAGGCCAACTGAGATTTTTCTTAGCACAAAGGCCACATCTCAGGCGGCAGCGTGGGAGCCTCTCTCGGCGTCATGGGCCCAGGTATGTGCTCTAGGTGGCTCTTGGTTTGTGGGGCAATGCATCTTGTCCTCTGCTGGTTGGAAAACCTGAAAGCATGGACAGGGAAGGATCCATCTGTGCTCCCAGCCTGGCTATTGGGGATGCTGCGAGGCTCTGTGCCGGGAGGTTAGCAATGGCACGGATACATAGCTCTAACCTTCGACATCTCACAAGCCCTGGAGCTCATAGATGAGACAAACAGCAGAAGGCGAAATGAAAGCATTTTGAGGGAGGAAATGTGCTTTGGGGCACAGAAGGAACCTGTGGTGGTGTCAAAAAAGAAACGCACAATTTTCAAAATCTGGTTTTGCCTTTTTCACGGATGAAGCTGTCTTACCAGCTACACCCCAACACTTCCAAAATCTCCTGTGGTTTGCTGGCAGAGAAGTTGTTATAGGTATAGCTCATCTCGTGATCCTGCGAATGTTTTCTGATGTCACTTTGCCCCCATAAATAACCCCCTACACAGGGGATTGAGAATCACATTCTCAAATTATACGNGCACAATTTTCAAAATCTGGTTTTGCCTTTTTCACGGATGAAGCTGTCTTACCAGCTACACCCCAACACTTCCGAAATCTCCTGTGGTTTGCTGGCAGAGAAGTTGTTATAGGTATAGCTCATCTCGTGATCCTGCGAATGTTTTCTGATGTCACTTTGCCCCCATAAATAACCCCCTACACAGGGGATTGAGAATCACATTCTCAAATTATACGCACCAAGTGCCTCTGACTGAAGAGGTCTGAGTCCATGGAAAATATCCCTAGAAACTCTTTCCAGAGTGATCAATATGCGTTTTCAGAGTAATTTGAAAAGAATTATTTCCTTTGGCTACTAACTGAAAGGGCAGCCGTGTATACAGGGCGAAACTGCAAGAGCTCTTTGGCGATCTCACGTTCTGCCTGCTAGAGCGGTACTGAGGCTCCTCCTGTGGGGATCACGGAGAAATACAAATGATGAAAATACTGAAAGCAAGTAGAAAAAGTGGCTGAGGACTAGGAGGAGGAACAGTAACTGACTGGTGCAGGATGAAAGTCTTAGCAATGAATCATACGGCACCCCTGCTGCAAGTATAAAACAAAACCAGTCTCTGTCCTGCGCTTGCTGCAAAGCTTAGAAACTGCTGGTTTGTGTCTGAGTAACTTTGCTCCTCTGCCTTTTTTTTTTTTTTGGAAGTGGTTTCAGGCTGAACTGATTCAGGCTGAAATCAGGGTCCGATGGGTTTGGGTTTTTTTTTCAAGGAAGCCCAGGCAGGTTAATGATGGTGTTTGAGCTCTAGGAAAGCCCTGACATCCCAGGGTTCAGGCTTCACTGCTTTCCAGAGAGCAGCACAGCATCGCTCTGCTGAGACTCACGTGTAACTCCCACCACCTTTTCGGGGAACGACACCTACTTTGTCCTCCCAGAGAGCACATACGGCCTTGTCACCGTCTTTCTCTGCTCTTAGTTAACACTTCTCCATAGTCCGGGGGGAGGTTTGCACAGTTACGGATCAGACCTGTGCAATGAAGCTCTGCAAAATTGGCTTCTCTTAGTACAGCCGAAAACCTGAAGCACGTGGATTTGTTTGTCAGATAAACCCAGTAGTGACAGTGGTGATCCTGATCCAGACTCGGATTTATCATGAGAGTAGAACTGAATGTCTGCTCTAGCCCATCAAAATGTTTTGAGGTCTGTTCTGCTTCATGCACTCCCACAGCCAGTGTCAGCCCCGCTGGGGACCGCACAGTGACAGAGATATCATGTGCTGGAGGTGGGACTGAGCAAGCACATCCAACTGGCCCTGCTGGAACTTCTGTTTGGGAGGTTCAGAGCCAGGAATAAAACTTGCAGAGGCACATCTATGCACGGATGGAGAGATAAGGGCCAAATCCTGAGAGGGACTTGGGCATCCCAAATGACACTTAGCTGAAATATAAACGTTGGCATGCAAAGCTGTCATCGTGAAGACTTTCACTCATCTGCTGCTACCCTTAAGAGTGGGAAGAGCTTCCTAAGTTGCCTGTTGTTATTTGCTTCGGTCTCTGAACAGTAGTGAGCAGCTCGACGCTAACCGAATTTGCCAAATTATCAATTCCTTCCTCTGCCGAGCCCTGGAGGAGCTCAGTTAGGCAGCTGTGCTCCAGCACACTTAACACACACCAACATGGTTAGCTCCAACAGCAAACGAAGCTTCAGCTTCTGCTGGTTTCAGACCTCTGCCCCAGGAGGTGGTGCCAGGCTGTGACCTCCACCCTTGCCATAGCAGCTTCAAGGGTGCGTACCCTTCCAGAAACTGGAGATGGGGCTTTGATTCCCTCCTGCAAAAAATGCCAGGGGAATGCCCGCACCAGCAGTAATGCTTGCTTTCGGTATCTGCTTTTTTCTTTCTTTTTTTCCTTTTTGTTTTCTGTATTTCCAAAGCCACGGATATATTTCGCTTTCAAAGTCATGGGGCAAAATAGTGAAGCTTTCTAAGAAACCATAGAAATGCAACATAAACTTACTTAGTACTTTACTTTTCTTTTTTCACCATAGGTGGGTTTTTTGTGAAACTTTATTCCACTTCTAAACTTGTGAAAAAGATCTGAGAAGTCAAAGAGTAAATGCATCATTTGTGCTTTGTAGGCAGTTCTCATTTACAAAGCAATGCCAAAATCTTGTCTGAAATTCCATAGACTTAAATTTTACTTTCACACACCTTACGATGCTTAATTTCTCTGCATTTATGCTCTGGGCCAGCCAATTTAGCTCAGCACCAGAGGAAGTCAAGAGCTCGAGACGAATTTTAATTAGAAAGCAATCAAACCACCAGATGGCTCTCTGATGTCTTAAATCTCCACTTGGGTGAAATAAATTGACTTGTCTTGAAAACTGTGCTAGAGTAAATTTTAAAAAATGCCCCAAAGCTGAAACATAAGGTAGTTTTGCATAGTTGTGAGAATAATTTGTAGACTCTGAGGCACCCGTTGGAGTGTTTTATTTGTTTAACAAAAAGCATTGATGTCTGAATCACTGCTTGCTTTTGCACTGTGCCCCATGATCTGTTCTCGGTCTGGCTTTTGTTTAAAATATTTTTAATGTTTGGGTTTAGTTGTACTAAATTACAAAAAATGAACAATAAATAAATAAGTTCTTCCCAATTCTGAGTGTTTTGTCCCTTATGAGAGCAGTGGCAGTTTGTGGTCTGACACCCCCCACCCCCCCCACCCCAGCGCTGGTGGAGATGGGATGGGTATTTCCCAGGTAGGGTGATGAGGGCAGGGGGACAAGGTGACCTCCCAAAATCAGTGAGCTGTGAGCAGAGGCGGGGCACGGTACAGGAACAGGGTTGTGAGAGAAACTCGGAAAGCCATCAGTACCCTAAACCAGGAGAGGCCAGAAGGAGGAAACCTTCATCAGAGTGAGAGAGGAGACCTGGGAATTCTGTAATACCTGACCCACTGTGTTGGGACCTGCTGAAATCACTTGTGTGGGCTTTTTCTAGGTGGTTGTGGTCGTCTTTCCCTGCAGCTGCGGTCCTTTGCAGGGTATATGTGGGATCATATCTTTATCCTGTGTCCCATCTGTTGCTTAAGGACCTTAGGGCCTTATTCAAAGCCCGTTTGTAGTCAGGGAAGAAAATGCCTGTTGGCTGCGGTGATTCAGACCTCAGCATCTAATTGCTCTTTTCAGTATGAATATTGAAATTTGCCGTCTTGCCTTGGTTGGTCGCTCGTGTGCTGGTGTGGACCAGGTGCCAGCAGAACTGCACGCTCGCGCCCCAGAGCTGCTGCCCTGCAGGGCATGCATCTGCTGCCGCAGGAGGGAATATCCTAAAACACAGCTGACTGTTAGGCGGTGGGTTCAGCTACCGCATCTACTTTGGCAGCTCACTCTGAGTTTCTAAATGATCTACATTCTTGTGCCTATAAATAACAATGGCAGCAAAAATCGTGACTATTGTTGTGCCGTCTGTCTCTGGAGCAAGCCCAGTCTTGTGATCTAACTGCTCTACCAAGCAGTTGGTACTGCTGCTTTTTTGCAGGCTCTCTATGTATTGCATTTCAACCTAAGACTGCAGCTGCAATGCCATTGCCCCTTCCGCATCACTGGGCCAGGTTTGTGGTGGTGACTGTATCGTCTGTATGGGACATGTACACCATAGTTGTGTGGTGGGCACATCAGACTGTCTGAGACCAACACCTGGAGTCTCTTGGACTAGACCCTAGGGAGCTGGGAGGCCTTTTCTTGCAAGCTGAGGAGTTTTGAGATAAATTTATTATTCTACAACAGTGTTGTCAGTCCATTATATTGTCAATACCTGCTTGAATTCAGAGACACTACTGTGTGTGGGCTGTGTTACTTAATTAATGTGTTCTTTCTGCTGGGTGACCATGTCCTTAAGGAAGCTGAACCATGGAAGAAATTGTAATAATGCAGCTTGGTTTTGCATCTTCAAATAGGGCTCCAGTCAGCTCTGAAAGTCAAGTTCAGCTGTTTTTGTGCCCGAGCTTTCAGCCTTGGGAGCACTGGGATATCAGGCATTGCCTTGCAGGAGGGTTGGGCACTTCCAGCCTCAGAGTTCGGGTGGCGACAATGAACGTGGGCCCTTAAGGCAGGACATTGCAGCACAACAACAACAATTGTAAAAAACCCCCCAAAATATCAGCTCCATTTTGCCAATAAATAGTTTATTTTAACTGAATATTATACAGATGTGCTTTTAACATACTGGAATAGCACTTTAACAAGGGGGTTTGAGCCCGGTGCTTAACAGCTACAAGGAGGGGGAAACATTTGGCATTTCTGTTTTCCCAACCTCCTGAGAACACACCAGCAAGATTCCTCTTAATTGAACCCTTAAACTTTTAATGCAGTCCCTGGACTGATATGCATTTGCCATATGTTTTACTTAGCTGTTAAATGGTTGACCAAGGCCTTTACTTGGCCTGTTAAACTGAATTGATGACATTTTAATATTGCACAGGGAATAGCACAGCCAAATAGAAAACAGACATCTGTGGTGCTCAGACGGGTCCATCCTGGCACTAAGCTGAGGAGCCGGACCAGGGAGCTGAGTTCTTGCAACCGGTGCAGCATAAATAACACAACAAGAGCAGGAGAGCGTTTTCAGCAGTGGCTTTGGATGTTCATACCTGGTTATAAGTCATTNGACATCTGTGGTGCTGAGACGGGTCCATCCTGGCACTAAGCTGAGGAGCCGGACCAGGGAGCTGAGTTCTTGCAACCGGTGCAGCATAAATAACACAACAAGAGCAGGAGAGCGTTTTCAGCAGTGGCTTTGGATGTTCATACCTGGTTATAAGTCATTATTTAAGGGCTGTCTAAAACCACTTTATAAATCATCAACGTGAAACTTGTTTTCCGTACTGGTCTGTAACAAACGGCTAAAGTGAATGGCTTCTTCCACTGCGTAAATACACCTGGTTTGCTTGCCGGAGAGACAGACGCTTTCTCTCTGCAAGACCAAAATTGACTTGGTGATTTNATGTTCATACCTGGTTATAAGTCATTATTTAAGGGCTGTCTAAAACCACTTTATAAATCATCAACGTGAAACTTGTTTTCCGTACTGGTCTGTAACAAACGGCTAAAGTGAATGGCTTCTTCCACTGCGTAAATACACCTGGTTTGCTTGCCGGAGAGACAGACGCTTTCTCTCTGCAAGACCAAAATTGACTTGGTGATTTTTCAGTTAATTATGGAAGACACGGGCTAAGATTGGCATCTACTAAAAGTATGACAGGATGAACATATTTCTTAGAGGGATGAATCTGGCTCCCTACAAAGGTTAAGGGAACAACTGATATTCATTTTAATGAACCCCATTACTGCTCTGTGACATTAGCATCAATAAGGCATCACAGTACCGAGTAAGTGTTACGGCACTGAGGGAGTCTTGATTTACTTTCCGAGAGGCAGAACATTTTCAGAAGGAAGCATGGAAAACACTCTGTGGTTTAGGGCACTTTCCAAGAGTTGGAGCTATTGGCTTGAGGCGCCGTCTTCTCTCTTCCAGCTGGACCAGGGAGCAGAGTTTGTGCCCCACGTCCTGGGAGTTCTGATGCTCGCAGTTGGCTGCGTGATGAGCCCTGACCTGTTGGCAGCAGCAGTGCCTGGGCTATGTGAACCATGCATTTGATTGTAGGTACCTAATTCCCCCTCGAGAGACCCAAGTCCCTTTTGAGATTCATTGCTCAGTGAGTTGCCCAAGGTTGCGGAGGGAATCTGAGAGCAAAGGTTAAACGCAGCTCCCCTGAGTTGAAGCTCTTGCCTTGGTCATGATTTCGTGTTTGCAGGGGAGTGCGATGACCCTGCATGTCTCACACCTCGCTGCCTGTCGGCACGAGGGTCCTGGGGAGAATTATGGGATTGTGTGGTAGAGCTCATATTGTGAGTATCAGATGTAATTACTGCAGTAATAGTAATCTCTTTGCCATGTCTGGTGTTAGCAAAACCTTGCTTGGTACGCAGGCAACCAAAGATTGCCTGATCAACAGAGGTCAGACCATCTAGCTGTGAATATTTACCCTCTTCGCACTTTGCTTTGGTCTCTTCCTTTGGACCAGCATAATAGCAGTTTATTGTCTTGAATGCATCAGCTTAGGAAGACTCAGTGCCTCTCTGGCAGTGCCTGGACTGAGTTTTAATACAGTTTCCTCTATTTTCGGTCTCAGAATGACTCTCATGTAGATAGCCAGTTGCACAGATAATTTTGCCCTAACGCTTGTGCATCAGTATGCAGGCTCCAAGGTGCTGAGAAGCAACTGCTTGACAAAAGCAGCGATCCTACAAAAGCTCTGTCATGTGTTATATGCACATGCAAGGCAAAACTCTTTAAAAGCTAAAATAGTGGCATTCTTCAGCTAAGTGCATTGGGCAGGCTCCGTGATGCTCAGATCTTTTCTGTACTGGACAGTGACTGGAGTAGCTACTATAAGTAAGTTTCCTATAGATATGGTCTGTGCCAGAATAAGTCACTGCAAACTAATTGCTTTGCTTTACAAATTGCATCACTACCTTGCCGTATCCTTCTTTATAACCTTAGGGTGACGGCTAGTTGCACTGGCTGTGGGCTTTCTTCCTTGTCAAGCCCCCAATTAACTCCGTTTGGGTGAAACCCTCCACTGCTGTAGCCAGTGCAACGCCACTGGCATGTCTGGGTCTGTCCCACTCAGTATTTGCTCATCACTTGTCAGATGCTCTTGCCAAATGCAGTACACTCGGGATTGCGGTGAGCTCTGCAGCATAAGTCTGTATTTGTCCATGAGTTTTTGCAATGTGCTCTGACTACCATACCAGCAAAAAACCCTAAGTATCCGGCCATTTTCTAAGCTCCTTGGTGTTCTTAGCGTACAAATCACACAGCTCAGGAGCACAGTGAGGGTTATATTTGCTAGATTATTGTTTGGGCTTGATCTAATCATTAGTTTTCGTTTGGGATGGAGGAGGAATTTTTGATTTTAATTTTCACATAACTGTGTTCGTAACATATGCGACAGACGCTAAGGAGCCAGGATTGGCACTTGAGAATATCCCTATAAAAAGTAAAAGGAAGATTAAAAACTTATTTTTTAAGTCACAGCTGAATCCATGAAATGATAAGGTCGTGTTATTTTGTCAGCAGGAAGGACCAAGACCTTATCAGATCTTACACTAGCCAAGTTAAGTAGATAGCAAATAAACGGTAATGCCGAGGATCCCCTATGGGGCACACTGAGCTGCTATGGCGGCAGTTCAGACCAGCTCAGCATTGTGCCCATCAGCACAACCTTTTGCATCCCCTAGTAGTGGGATAAGGTCCCAAACCATGTGTGCTGGCTTATACCTCACCCGTGGCCAGCGTGCCCGGCAGAAAGAATGCTCTTGGGGTCATCTCCTGCCGTGGGGCTCCCCAAGAGCCACAAAGCTGAGCTGGGAGGAGCAGGTTGATGGCTGTAATCTGAAGCTGGTGCAGTTTTACAGCTTGTATTTTTGCTGTTGCTTGGGGCTTCCTCATGAATGGGATTTTATAGGGCAGTTTAAGCATGAAATGTGAAACATGGGAGAATTATATCCTTTATGGTCCCCAGGAGGTACAGCTCAAGGAAGAACTGTGCATGGGGCATGGGAAACACTAGGAGGCAGCAAGTTTTCTTTGAGGCTTCGTGATACTCCTGTTGGATGCTTTAGAGGCTCGGGGGCTTGAGGGATATGAGGACCATGTCCTTACTGTTTTCCCACGCTGCTTTGGGGTGGTGCTTGCCAGGAGCTGCCTTTGGGGTGCTACTCCTGGAAGGAGGATTTTTATGTTGCTGTCCTGTGGGATGGACAGGAGCATCACTGTGCCCTGCCCCAGCACCACTGCCATCCTCACGCTGAAGGTCTGACCTTGAGAAGACGACCCAGGTGTTTGCTGTGAGGTAGAGTCTTTGAACTGTGCTGTATTGGGCTTTTGGTGGTGGATGTACCTCCCACGGGTTGCATCTGAGAGAATCTGGTTGAGCTTTTCTCAATTTTTCCGGCTAAGTTGGATTATTTGTTGCATCTATTGTGGATTTGCTTTTTTCAGACATCGGCTTTTAGAGTTTGTTGCTAATTCATTTGTTGAAAGATAATTATGGAAATAGACACACCAATGGTAACACAAACTCCTAAAATATTGAGCATGAACTATAAGGATTTACTTATTGGCATTTATTTGCTCTTCTGTCTCGAAAATAAAATTACTATGGAACTACTTGTCTTGATTAACGAAGAATTAGCTGGAGACTTTCATATTCTGTGTCAAGGAAACTGTGTAAAGTGTTAGAATAGACAGCAACCTTGGAGCAATAAAGTATAAGTAGACATTTAAAATCTCTCCCAAGGCCATGGGACAGTCCCAGTAAAAAACAGAATGCCTGGCAGTTGGCCAGTCTGGTTTGTTAAGATGCAGAAGCAAATAAACCTTTAAAAATAACAGATACATAAAATCTTCCTTCTTTTGCTGGAGCCCTCATTATCTGCACGAACATGTGTCTGTTTTCATCTCTGTGATTAGATTCTTGGAAGTCATCTCCATGATGAATTGATAATTTCCATTAGAAACATCTATCGCCTGGACTAAATCAGCCACCAGTGAGGCAATAATTGAAGAATTATTAGAATAAGCCCCGAGGCACATTTGTTTTATGTAGGACATTCTGTAAACTTTCTCTTTTGTGTACTATGCTCCTGCTGTATCTTTCAACAAATACTTTCCCTCCAGGAAGCGTGTTATTTTCTTTCAAAAGGCAATACATTCAGCTGTTGCACAGAATAAAATCAGTAAATCTGTGGCTCTGGCATGTGGTTTTAGTGCCAACATGGACTGAGAAAGTACAGGGTGTTGGCAGGATCGTCGTTTCTGTCCTCTTCATGCCCAGCTGTTTTCACTCATGGTTTCCTAGCATTTTTGGAGGCTGTCCTTTCTGCTGGCCACTTTTGCCTCGTTGCTTCATTGGCTGTTGGTGGCACCTCTTTCTTCCCGTCTCTCACGAGGATGCTGTGGACAGCATCTCCTTGAGGAACTCATCCCACAGTAGTTGAAGAGCAGAAGTCACATGAGCTTTGGTGGTTCACATGCCCAACTTTGGAGTTTTTCTGGAGAGTATCAGGAATTAGGACCAGATGCCTTTTTTTTTCTCTTTTTTTTTTTTAAGAAAACGCCTCTCTTGTACATCATAAATCTTCCCTCGAGGCCGTGAGAGAATAAGTGCGCTGCCCACCCTCTAGCCAAACCATAATAAATCAACGGGTCCTCCTGGCCCCTGCCGTGCCTTATCTGTGCAAAGGGTGCAGTTTGGAAATTAGCTGTTGCTAATGGGAGAAGGCAGCTGGTGATCTGCAAATAAACATGAAGCTTTAGTCGCGAGTGCTGTTCCTGGCCTGTCAGCAATGCACGAGCGGCATCACAAATCACGTCCACTCATAGGCTTCCTGCACGGAGCTGGAAAAGAGTGGGTAATGTGAAAAATTGCGATTAGTAAGGTAAGTAAGTGAAATGAAAGTCTCAGGTGGGACACAGCAAGGTGTGCGGTGGGGTTGGGGCAGTGGGATTTAGACCACTTTGTTTGCCATAAACTGCTTTTAACAGCTTTGGTGTTTGTGTATGCTACTCATCCTCACTTGCTATGGCCTGTGCCCATTGTTCCCTCTTTAGAGATGACTGGGCGAGAGATTAATTGACTTGTGTACAATCCTGAGGTCTTCAGATTCAATTCCGGTTCCTCCTGGTTCTTTCAATGACATTGCAAGTGTCTTTGCAGCTCCAGTCATAGAATCATAGAATCATAGAATGGCAGGGGTTGGAAGGGACCTCTAGAGATCTTCTAGCCCAACCCCCCCTGCTAAAGCAGGTTAGCCTAGAGCAGGTTGCACAGGAACGCGTCCAGGCGGGTTTTGAATATCTCCAGAGGAGACTCCACAGCCTCTCTGGGCAGCCTGTTCCAGTGCTCTGTCACCCTCACAGTAAAGAAGTTCCTCCTCATGTTCAGGTGGAACTGCCTGTGTTCCAGTTTGTGCCCATTGCCCCTTGTCCTGTCGCTGGGCACCACTGAGAAGAGTCTGATTCAGTCGAAACTGAATTTACTGGCTAAAGAAATAATATTGCTCTAAACAGTCACATAAGTTTTATTTAGCTGAAACTGTACCTGAGCTGTAAGAAGTCAGTCTGATATCTCTATACATCGCTCAAAATTGGAGAAATTCACTCTCTGTTATGGAAAACTGGGCTATTTTGATTGAATAGTGGTGAGGTAAACATCATTAGGTGTAGTAGAGTGAATGAATGATGTTCAGAAGAGAATGGTAGTTGGAGACTCTATATTCTATTTAGATTGTATTTGATTCGATATTAAAATACAGATACTTAGTACTGCTCCATATCCTGTCCAGAAATGGCCACATCATTGCTGATGCAGGTGTAAGTGAAGATATTCAACATGGTAATTGAAGTTTCCAAATGGAGAACTGGAAATAAGCATCACTGTGTATGCACTCAGCTTCGAGTTATCTCTTCACAGAGGCTGTGAAAGTAGCTGTTGAATATTTTTTCTTTTGAGAGAGAGAAATGTCAGATAGAAGCAAGAAAATGAAGTTACTGAAACCTGAAAAGAGCAAGGTAGCTTTAATATGGCTAAAGAGTCTGCAGACAATGCTGAAAGGGATCGATTGGCAGGACATCAGAAATTATCATTGGAAAAAGCCTCAATGTAATTAGTCAGTGCGTGTAATTAACCACTGGACAAAGCAGACACGGGATTAGTAGTATCTTCTAAGTCAAGCGTGGCTACACTGCTAAACAATAGTCTTTTGTCCAGCCAGAAGCTATAGATCTGAGGTGAAAATTGTATAGTCTTTGTTTTGTCTGGGGTCAGATTAGATTATCATAATGGCTTTAAAATCTATGAATCTGTCATATTTGATTTAAGGCAAGTGAATCAAAAGACTCACTTAATGTAGATATGCACATTCATACCGGAGTTGAGTGAATAATTCAATAAATAATTTGATGAGCACAAACAGAAGAACATGAGCACCATTTTATTGGGTCATACCAAAGATTCATCTGTTCCAGTATTACTCCTCAGATGACAAATGCTTTTGTCTTAAATCCACTGCCTGTTAATTCCATTAGGTCCTCCATTTCTCATCTATGGTGCGAAATAATTCCTTGTATTTCTGTTTTCCATGTTCCATCCTTTTCATGATTTTGTAAAGCGCTATTATATGTCCTCTGTCATCTCTTTTCTTTGTGAATTTGATCTCTCTTTTCATGGAGAAGTTCTCTTGTCCTGCTTGTTTTTCTTTTCTGCACTTTCCCAAGTTTGTCTATACTTTCGGTCAAAGCGTCTTCAGGACTCTTTTCTATAACGGTCATCACGGTGGGATTTGTCTGAATGAACAGAGAGACGGACATTTCTGTTCCTCACACTCTGAAGTGTGCCCTTAGAGGCATCACACCGGGGAAATGCCTCCTCGTTGTGTTGGCTGAAGATGAGGGTGGTAGCTCTCATACAGGTGCTTTTTCTGTAGACTTGCAAGATTTGGTGAGCTGAACTTTCTTAAAATGTTGAAGGTGTGAGTGTGATATGGATGTTTAGGGGGACAAATTATTTTCTCCTTTGCACTCAGTTTTGTCCCAAACCTTGCGCTTGCTTTCTCATGGCCG
The DNA here is from genome assembly GCA_013398225.1 of Steatornis caripensis. Classification (NCBI taxonomy): domain Eukaryota; kingdom Metazoa; phylum Chordata; class Aves; order Caprimulgiformes; family Steatornithidae; genus Steatornis; species Steatornis caripensis. The sequence goes on from VZSC01019648.1 coordinate 339,216, forward strand.
CAGAGCATTTCAGGGAGCTGTTCTTGATAACTTCAGCATTTATTTCCCATTTTTTTCAGATATTGTATATCCTAAAATTGTGCATGCACCATAAAATGGGTTTTTCCTTGTATATACCTTAGTTACTTGCAGATTTCTTAAGAAATACGTAATTATAAACAACTAGAATCTTATGGTTTTCTTTATCAATTCTCTGCAAGTTTCTTCACACTTTCTCAAAAGTTGAAGAGCACATTAATGACTTTTGAAATGTATATATAGTTGTTGTAACAGTTTGATAAAACAAGATACATATATCATTTAGAGTTAAATTGGTCTGCTTGGTTTTAAGGTTTAGCTCTCAGGTACTGTCACTGCTTTGACAAGTTGATTTTTGTAACAATGTATCTTGACCAGTTGACCGCATTTCTTTCTTTGGTTCAAAATAAATTTTCCTTGCTTGTGTTCATCCAGTACAGAGGGACAACATGAAGTCTGTAGGTATCGTACATCCTATAGAAAAGCTAAAAAAGAAGTAGAATTCATGTGAGATACAGGCGACACAAGGAGCTTCAGAGCTGTTTCTGCCCTGAGACAACTATCACCCAGTGTTGTCTTAGCACCGTGTGTTTCCACGATGGCATCTGCCTGCAAGCTTACTTATGAGAAAGCATGTGGAAATCAGACTCGGAAAGGAATATACACACAAAAGCTAATTTCTATGAAGTGTTATTCACAGAAAAGCTGGGCTGTTTAAACTCCAGCTGAGAGTGATATTACTATATTTTTCTGTGGTCCTTTTTGATATTTAGGGCAATTCTTAGTGCTGCATTCATGTTGTATTTCGTAATTGTTTGCTATACATTGCGTAATTTATGCTATCCGTTTTCAGTTACATCGATTCTCATTATTTTTAGGTCTGTTCTTCCTAGTTAATGCTGGCAGGACATCAAGGTTGGTTTCCATCGGAAAACAAGTCAAAAGGAAAACAAACCCAACGTATTAGTGCTGAAACATGACCTACTTTTAAATTGCTGTCAGGTGAGGAATCTCCTCCAGATTTTAACTATCCGTTTATTTTATGGAGAGCTGGAGGAATATGACAGCAGTTAGGAAATACATTGTTCCAGCCCCCAGATACTGGAAAATTTATTTTATGTGGTGGTTTGTCTACAGAGCTCTACTGTTCTGTTTTCTAGAAGTAAAGTGAGAAAGGCTGAGGCAACAAAATCACATATCTAAAAATATATATATATACACACACAATGAGCAAGAGCGATTGGGCTGACTTACTGCCATCTCACATAAGGAAATGAAGAAGTAATTTTTTCTTTAAAACTAAACTTTTAAAGTTATTTAATGCATAATGTGCATATTTTAATGATTTTTTTTAAAAAATACTGGGTTTTTTCACTGTGAAGCCTGTGTTTAATTCAGTGTATGTATGGATTCACATGTGGTGACACCAAAACATTGACTGACACGATGGGCACAAATGAAAGTCACCATTGCTGAGCTTCAGCTTTGCCTTTTCATGTAATGCAAAGACATGAAGAAAAACAGGCTGAATAGTCAACATATATGTCATAGAATCATAGAATAGTTTGGGTTGGAAGGGACCTTTAAAGGCCATCTAGTCCAATCTCCCTGCAGTGAGCAGGGGCATCTTCAACCAGATCAGGTCGCTCAGAGCTCTGTCCAACCTGACCTTGAATGTCTCCAGGGATGGGGCATCTACCATCTCTCTGGGCAACCTCTGCCAGTGTTTCACCATCCTCCATAGGTCTTTTTTAAAATGGCAAGGAACACACTTGAATGTGACCAAGCTGCTAATAGTAGATGATTACTTGGCTCCTGTGGAGGTGCCAATCATACTATAAGAGGTAAGAAGAGTGGAAAAAAGATGTGCCCATCTTCTGCCAATCATGATGTTTGTGGACTTCATCGGTGTGCTAGAGATGTGAAAGTTTTCTACAGTATTCCTCAGAGTTTGATTGCATGGTGGGATTATCAGTGCAGGTTGCTTTACTACAAATACGTGCCTCATAAATAGTGATGGCATCACTGGGAGAACGTTGCTGTAGCTGGGAGATCCTAGGTCTCCTCCACGCACCGCTGCCTGTGGGACAAGCACAGATGGAGGCAAGTGCGCTGCTGGAAATTGGAGGGCTGTCAGTCGGTAAGGTTTAGTCAGAAGTCACTTAAAAAACCGATGTCCTTTGTCATTTGGCTGCTATTAGTGCTGTCACACTTTTTACCACTGATGGAACTAGGGGAAATTTTGAATACTATGTTTAATATCTGAATAGGGAATAGAATTCTGAATAAAACAAGACAGCATTGACCTCGAAAAATCATGGACATCAAAAGAGTTCTGCAGTAAGGATTCTGTGAAGGAAAATGTTGTCTCCAAGGATTTTAACTGCCAAACTACATTACAGTCCTGAGCTGAGCTTTCTAGAGACTTAACGGTCTTGTCCAAGTGGAAACAGAAGTCTGTTCTCCAAAGCGCAACCTCACTACAGCTGCTCAGCAAATGTCATATGAAACTTTTAATGCAGGGAAAAAAACATTTTGTTTTGCTCAGTTTGTTTCTGAGAGATGACCACATCATTTTTGCCCACACTTTTTGAAAACAACCCCTCAGGGTGGGGCGCAGCCCTCTGGTACAGCCACCATTGCAGTGGTTATGAAGGGCCGAGGAACCATCAGCCCCCCAGAATAAATCTCACAGCAACACTGATTTGAACAGCACTATCAAAAGAGGGGGTGCTAACACCCATCCATCCCTCTCTACCACATGCACACACCTGTATTCTAGAAAAATAAGCCAAAATTAATACTGCGCTCCTTCTTTGGTGGCCTTGGAGCATATATTTACGTTACCATCAGATTTTAAGGTGGGTGATTGACAGCTACAGTAACAAGGGAAGTCCTTGCCTCATTCAGGCTGAACATTTTATGATGTGCTGCAAATGAGAAAGCCGGTGCAGTTTTCTGAAATGTATACTGAGTAAGGCAAGTCTCTGCGGGACATACAGGATTTCTACAACAATATCTGTCCCTGCCTGATTAACACCTTAGATTATTGGCACAAGGAGAATTGTAATCACACACCTGTATTTGCAAAAGGTCAGGCTGAATAATCATAATGTTCCTTTCTGCGTCTAAAATCTGTTCATCTGTTTACTCATTTTCTTTTTATGTGTTGCGTTGTTTGAACAATGAGATTAGGGCAGCCAATTTCTCTTTCTGTTCGAGCAGTGAGCTGGCCAGGTTTGCTTTCTGGTTCTCATGCATTTTCACAATGCAGAGGAAGTTTAAAACCAAACAGAAAAGCCCTCCATTAAAAACAAAATAAATTTTAAAAATGGAAATATTTGTATTAATAAGAATTCCTTCATTAGAAAAAACTCATACTCAAAGCCAGAACTTCCTAGGAACGGTCCCTTTGGTCTTTCTTATCTCATCTCACACTTCCAGCTTCATGCCCTGGGGTCTGAGTTATGTGCTTTTTCTGATTTATATTGCAGGAAACTGGGAACTTGTAACTTCTGATCAGTGAACTGTTCACAGTTGTAGGGTAATATTATACACATTGAGCTGGAATGCCTTCTGCTCCAAATTTCTGAAATCAGCCCTCTTCTCATTAGGCATCCCTAATCTGAAGGTTTAAACCGTGTTAATGAGTCCCTCGGGATGTCTCTGCCTTTCTGTGCTTGTTTTCTAACCCAACGTGGTGGTGCTTTGATGACTTGTCCGATGGAGGCTGGATCATGGCTTGAACTGCAGTGAAACATCAGGTGAACTTCACGTGCTTCTGGAAGGAAAACCCTACAAGCTCTGAACAGCTTTGACAGGATTCTTTGCGTAAATCTACTGCTGATGAGTTCGTCAATAAGACTTTTAATAAAAAACAATGAAACTGTCAAACAATAAACAATCCAGAGCAATTCCAGCCTGTACTCCAAAAGAGACAAAAAAGAAAAACATCAATGTTTTGCCAAACGGCAAAGAAGTCAAAGTGATATTTCAAAGGGTGTTATTTTTCAAGCAGAAAGGTTCCTACACTTGATAACAGGGAGGGATGCAGGGGTGAATAAATGAGAGGATTTATCTGTACGCGCAGATGGTACCAGTAAGAGAAAGAAAGGGTGACATGAATACATTAGTATCAATATATGACTAACATTTGAATTCCAGTATTTATTCGTTCTTTTATTCATGGGTTTTTTTCACCTGAAGGCTAACATACGAAGGGATGTCCCCTGCCAGGCAGCCCCGCTGCGGTGCTGGTCTGACAGGTACCTGGTAGAGTGACCTGCAACGCACGGGCACAGGTTTCACATGGCTGGCAAAAACATCAGAAACCCAGAGGGACTTCGTTTGTGAGTTTAGGAGTCTTAAATTCCAAGGGAGTTTTTGTTTGGTGGTCATCTTCAATGGAAGCATTTCTTTGAAACTTTGCACGTTCTGCTTTCCCGATGGTACTGCAGAGGAATCGGTAGCTTCAGAAAAAAAATGATCGCGTCCTTTCTCCTGCCCTGCAGCGGGGGCTGTTTTCCTCTTGTTTGTCACTTCGGCTCTTTCCAGATGAACTTGGTGGTGAAATGGGTTAATGTAAAGTGATGGTGCAATACTAATGTTGAAACGTCTCCTCATCTCTCCCAAGTTATGTCTGTAAATTAGAAATTACCAAAATAAAGAAATTGTGTAGTGACAAGAACTGACACCAACCACTGAATTGAGCCTTCACAACTACTAGGACATTGTTACAGCGACCTCTCCTTTCACTCTAATGAGGATCGAGAAGTCTTTCACTCTCTGTACAGGTTGTTCAGCCAACAGTGTGCACACACAGAGCCCAAATAATAAGGTAGCTCATCCGTGTACACAAAACCATTGGCATTTTCAAAGTTTTTTGAAACCTGTCCTAAACTGAGACACTCTGTGGCAGCCTGTGCCGGAGATTTGGATCTACATTTAAACACCAAACCGGGAAGAAACAAGAGGCAATCTCCCCAAATGCAGCCAGGAAATAAATCATAGAATCACAGAATGGTAGGGGTTGGAAGGGACCTCTAGAGATCATCTAGTCCAACCCCCCTGCTAAAGCAGGTTA
>VZSC01019648.1:344552-402690 GCA_013398225.1 Steatornis caripensis
CAACACACACTGATTCTCTTTTTAACGTCCGTCTGTTCCCTTGTTCATCTTCATTAGAGCGGGGCAAACTTTCTACAGCTGACCCCAGACCAGAGGTCTGTAGGAGTTTATTGTGAACTCCAGCACCAGGCTAGATCCTCTGGAAGATTTGCATCATCTACATGAGCGATACGCAAAGTCTCCTTAATGAAACACTAGATCTGTGAGGTTTTGTATCTATCTCAGGAACACCTGGAACCAGAGTGCAATCTGCGTCTCCCCATTGGAACTGCAGATAATGCTTCTTTTTTCATACAGTCAAGCTGTGTCCTACTGTCTCTCTTCAAAACGGGGCTTGATGGCAATGCATCTTTCTGAGTGGGGTAGGCCTTGTGGAACAGGGTGTTGCTGTATGTCCTGACTGTTTCACTGGGGCAAGTCTGATTCTCTCTTCCCTGCAATGAGAAAATGGAAATAATATTTATTCTGGCGTTCCCTATGTTAATAGTCAGCGACACGAGCTAAAGTGTAATGGAAGTGAAAAATATTCGTGCTTATGGTTGGAGCTGGTTTTTTTATTTATTTTAAATTCAATGAATCTTCTGCGCATTGTTTTGAAAGCGATTCCCGTATTCCTGGAGCCACGCAGGGCACATGCTGTGTGTCCATGTGTGATGTGGACACCCAGCTTAGCTCCTTCTCCAAGCGCTGGGCTTTCCCCACACCCCTTGCTGAACCAGGGGAGAGCCACTGTTTGGTGGCTGAGCAAGGACCAAGGGATGGAGCCGCACAGGCCTTGCAGGCAGTCCCAACATGCATTCATGCAGAAGGTGCAGCCGCTCTGCTGATTTTCGCCCAGCGCTGAGTCCCCAGGCAGGGCTGATGCTACTCTGGATGGCAGCACGACACTTGAGCTGTTCCCAGGGTTAAATGTTTTTCAGGTGACTGCACTTGGCTACCCCTCATTTGACTTTTTTCTTTGCGAGATTGAAATCAGCTAAGGAAAAACTATCCTGGTGCTGGTGTTTGAGACAGGTTGTCCAGCTCCGTGAGCCAGTGCCAGCCGCAAGACAGGAGCAGTCCTCTTCCACTGATAAGAAATTCCTCGTACCCTCTCTTTCTGGTCAGAAAATTTTGTCTTAAATTTCTTTAAGACAAAGACCTAATTCTATTCTTACTGCCTGCAGTTTCAACTCTGCCTCCTGTGCACTGCTCAAAATTGCCATAGAGAGGGCAAAGCCGGTGCTGCCATTAAAAAAAAAAAAATCTCAGAATAATAAAACTGGAAGAAACAAATTGCAGCAGCCCTTTGTGAGTGCCCAGGTCTGTTCAGAGCAGGATGCCGAGTCCTGTCGCAGCGTGGTAGAAGGGGTTGGGATCAAGACTAGCTGTAGACAAACAGGCCACATCTCCACCATGAGTTTGGAGCTCAAATGCTCTCCTACAGCTGCCCTTGCTGGTTTGCTCCTGGAACAGCATTCTGTCAGTCCTTGGGCACCATACACGGTGCAGCATTCCCAATGACATTACGGTTGAGTTAACCCTATTTTGGAGGGGAAAAGCCATATGGCCCTATGCGGCATGTGGAAAGTAGCCGTGGCCTTGGGTGCTGAGTTGCAGAGCATCCCTGGGAGGAGGTGAACCCCAGCCATGACACTGGCCCACAGCAGGGAGACTTTATAGGTGAGTGCAAACATGTAATGCAAATCCCATGTACCATAACACGGAGTCACCACGCGAATAAATAGGAGCACAGGTCCCTTGACTCTCTGCGTGTACCTGAGCTGCTGTTGACACTCTGAAGAAGCAAGTGGCTGTGAATTTACCGACTCTTCCTCCCGAGTCCTTGGATGAAGGTCTGGTTTGCAACGCATCTTTTAAGAGGTTACAAATATTTTCTGTGTGTTGAAATAAAATTATAAACAGATTGAGCCTGGGTACAGTTGATCTACTGGACTAAATTTGACTAAGAAAAGCTGTCGATTAAAGAATGAGGCTTAAGGGGGATGGGGAGTGAGCTGGTATGGAGGGAAATTTTGTCATTTTAATGAAAAAATTTTTGTGGAAATACACTCTCTGCAAATGTTGAAGGAGAGAGTTCTTGTGCAGGAAAGCACATGATGTAAATCAGTATCTGCTAAAGCAGTACGCCTCTTGAATATAACAAAAGTAACATATGAAAGTGCAAAACAGCAAGCACTGCATTTTCATGGGGAAATGTGCTGTATTCAGTCATATTAATTACTGCGTGGGCTCAGTTTTCAGTGCAATCAGTCCATAGGAAACAAAAGAGCTGCAGGGGAAATATAAAAAGACAGTCAGCTAATAGGAGCCAGATTCAATAAAACTGTATCTGCCTTCAGCAAACGGCGAGGCAGAAGTGTGTCCATTCTCTCTTGGTAAAGCACGCAATGGGTTGGGCGAAGGGTGTAGGGCTGAGATGGACTTGGAGAAACACCCTCTGTGTGTGTGTATATATATATATATATATATATATATATATATATATATATATGGAATACAACTCCTGTTGTGAGAAACTAGGAAAGAAAGGGTTTTAACTGAAGTTTTTCTGTGCGTTGTTCAGCATGTCATCTCGGAGCAGGTTATTGTGTGACGGCACTTCTGCCAGTGCAGCCTCTGCCTGCTGTGCCTCCTCCTCCGCTGTGCCGTGAGTCACGAGCTCTCCAGTTCGGTACGGTACCGGGGCATTTTCCTCGCCCCACTGTCAGCCTGGCTCAGCTGCACTGGTTCCTCTCTGCCAGGGCTGCTGGTACAGCCAGGGGTCTCCTGGGTGGACTTCAGACCCTAGGTGAACTTCACCTTTACTGCAGAGTTTCAATTTAATACCAATATTTTAGCAAGCTGTTTGGTTTGTTTGCCTAGCACTTAACAGGGGGATTATCCGGTTTATTTTTTTTCTTCCCGGACTGCTTTTCAGTTTCGAAGTTGAATGTGTTCATTTTTAGTGGCAGCCTTCTCTTCCATACAGGCTCCAAACTTCCCTAGGAAGTGACTTCATGGCATTATTCAAGCAGATTATTGCTTGGAGTGGCTGTGCCTGAATTACTTAGTGTTCATAGAATGGCAAGCTCCCAGTCTGTATGTATTTAATGATTGCAATAATTTATTATTTTCCCTTTATTGGTTTTTTTTTAAAGAAAGTTTTACTGTGCTATTTATGATATGCTAAGTGGTGCAACTTGCAGAAAAAACATACCACATACATTTTACTTTTTAATAGGTTTTGCTTGTTAAAATGGAAATCTTTTACTTTAGTAGGGCAGGTTTTTTGCTGACAGTTTTATTATTTCAATTACTCAGACATTTCTTTCCCCTTTTTTTCCTAGATACTTCTCCAGGGAGTTTTAATGTGTCCATTCTTTATTTAAGATTGGGTTTAGAACGTGTTATTTCTAGTAGGGCAAAGGAAAGGCGTAATATAGCAGACATTAAATAGTGGGATGTCAAGGTTTTATTTTCTTTCCTCTTTGAGTTGTGGAATCCTTTCCCCATCTGTGTCATCTGGTGATTAATTGCACTGATAATCTGCGCTCCCTCATCAATAACTGTCTGCTACAGTGCCGGGCAGAGGCCGTGCTCTGCCTAAAGATTCTGTGACTGCTGATAAATGCACGTACATGTATGGGTAAAGGAGAGGACCTCTGAGAGTGTTTAAAATTGCCAGAGGCCCAGAGTCCTTTAATGAACTAACACTGTATAGGTACTGGCAGTAACTACCGTACGCATTTCACTCACTGGTGGGGAAAGAAGAATGGGGCAGTTCCTCCAGGGCAAAGCTTTGGTTGGTGCAGTGAAAAGTGAACCCCAAGGGCTTATGCTAGTAGGGAGCCCACAGTCTCAATGGGCCAGCACCAGTGGGAAGGGCAGACCAATTCACCTATACAAAGTTCACTAGGATGGGACAGCGTGGAAACTGGTATCTGCTCCCCTGGCTGTTACTGGAGTAGAGTTGTGACTTCCCTCTGCAAGTTCTAGTGAGTCTTTGACCACTCTCTGACGTGCGATGAATTTTATTGTCCATTATAGCATGACTATTTCTGTTTTCATTCTGTTACTTCTTTTCTTTGTCCCTTGCTACTCTTCTGGTCTCTGAGGCAGAGATCAATCCTTGGACTATGGAGAAACCAAAACCAAATGCTTGTTGAGACAGTGGGAGAGCCCCTGGAGCTCCAGACGGACGTGGGCTTGGACTGCCTGTGGCTAGTGCATGACCTTGACCATCCTCTCGCAAGGTAGAAGCACATTACGAAGCATGTTCTTACACTTCTGAATCCCATCGTGTTTTCCAGAGTGTCTGGGGGAGAGCTTTTTGACCGCATAGTCGAGAAAGGATTCTATACTGAGAAGGATGCCAGCACTCTGATCCGTCAAGTCCTGGATGCCGTCTACTACCTGCACCGAATGGGCATCGTCCACAGGGACCTCAAGGTATGACTGCAGTATGACTCAGTCCTCCAGGCAGTGTTAACGAAGGTTGCGTAATTATGTGAGTTTAACTCATGAAAATCCAGTCTCCCCTGGGACTGACTATTTCATTAAGGTTTTACCATAAGAGGGATGCTCTGAAGGCTCCGTATTCTCCCATCGTAATTGGTTTTAATGAGGACTTGGCAATCAATGCTGTTAAAATAGGGGTTTTGCACATTTCGTATGGGGGAAAAGTCATTCATTGAGACCCAAAGCATTACATTAAGGCAGCAAACTCATCTCAGCTGGGAAGTGTTTATTGCAGTAAAGTATCTTGCAGATTTGCTGTGCTGTATTTGCTTTTACTCAATAATAATTAGTAACAACAAATAGTGTGGGAAAGTGGAATGATTTCCTATCATGCTATTTGGACCAATGTTTTTGGAGCCACTGTTAACAGCAAGAATTCTTCTAAGGAACATTGTGTGCCACTGTGATTTTTAGATAATTTTTCTTTCCACTATATTGCATTATCACATCAAAAACTCTCAGCTTTTCTGGCAAGAAACCCCCCCGAAACATTATTTTTCTATTGTTTCCTTCCTATATCTTAAACTGTCATTAAAATAAGCAAAAAGGCTTGGATTTCATAACACACAGCTTAACTCCTCATATTTAGTATCTTAAATTAGCAGAAGGCCTTAGTAAAAGATACAACTGTCAAAAGAAAACTGTGGTTTCAGTTCCTGAGCTAGTTAATTCTATCAACGTTTCCTGCCAGAAATTTAGAATTCAGTGAATAAGATAACACCTCTGGTTGTGTTTGGAGGGGTGCTCCAAACAGGAGTTGCCCTGGATGTTGATGCTGTGGCCTTTAATTGTCCCTGAGTAAAGATAGTGGAATTTGGCTAAATGGGTCATATTATGTAAAGCTTTAAAGAATATTAATAGAGTCAAAAGCCACAAAGAAAGGGGTTTTTTTTAACTTCTTAAATACAATGTTTTATTCAAGGTATTTGTAAGTGAATTGTGGTTTTAATACAGTCTAATATTAAGCTGCACCTTTGCAATTTTTGGCAAGTCCTCTTAGTGAAGGTTGTAGTGCCGGCAATGTGATCTTGCTGTTTTGCCTAAGGATGGATGAACAAATGTAGTGATGAGAGATACTATTTACTTGCTTTTTATCTCCTCCAAAATTAGTGCTAATGTGAAATGCTACATGGTGTAATATAAAAAAATGACGGACTTGTTCCCACAGTGCGATGCAGCGGGGTCAAAACAGAGCCCGTTACTGGTGTAACCACGAGCACCACAGTTCTCCAAGGTGGAGCAGTGCCCAAGACAGGCAGACATGGAGTTGTTTTGTGAAAACCTCAATGCAGCCATTTGCTTCTGCTGCTCTTTGACTCCAGATGTGAATCTTTTAGCCATGTATGAGCTGTTCCTGCAGGATTGCAAGCTTTTCCACACCTTAGTGCTGCAAGGGACTTGCCTCAGTCCTAGACACCTCTGTCAGAAGTGGGCGTCCTATGATCTTCCCTTCAAAAGATAGAGTAGAATAACAGAAAGTAGAAATACATATTTTAAAGTATTGGTTTAGCTCATTTTTAAGGTAAAACCTTGAACCCACCGAGGAAAATACACACCGATGTCTGCAAATAATATTTCTTCCTCAGTGTTGTGCAGTTTAGTGCTAACACTCTCAAATAATGAGTTTTCTGTAAGGAGGCACTGATTAGTCCTCCATCTCCTACACTCTTCATATGTTGCCCTCAGTTCCCATTCATGTCCTGCTCTTATGCTGAAGCACATAGAAATATTCTTGTATTTGTTAAAGTTCCACCACATTTCAGGATGGAAGTGTTGTTTAGTATTTTAACACAACCACCTTTCTCCCAAGTTCAATTTGTAGGAAATACCTTCAGGCTTCTTTCTGCAATCAGAGGTTTTGGAGGGAGGTCTGAGTCCTCTTAATTCAGGTATTCAATTGTACAAGCTCTTAATATTCCCGTCTTTATAATTTAAAGAAGGTTGTAGCTCTCACTTTAAAACAGATTAATCTTATTTGAAAGTTCCTATAGTAAAGTATGAAAACTAGTAACTGGGAAGTCGATTAATCTACGAATTACTTTCAGAGTTTATGTAAGGAAATGCTGAATTTAGATCAAACCAACCTTCTCCAGTGGTATTTTGGGGCAAAGGCTAGCTCTTTTTCTTTTCTTTTTGTTTGCAAGTCGTTGTCAGTACCATATCAGTTGTTAAAATGAGTCACAAAATATCGTATATGAGGAACACCTGCTGTGAATTTCTGTTAGCACAAACATAACATGATGGCAAAAATAGTGATATAATGAGGCTTTTTGTTATCTCAAAATATCAAGATAAGTGCAAGTTTTGAATTGTGATCCCCCAAAAAGAAACTCTGGGAAAGAATCCACTCTATAAAAATACAACCCTTGAAACATCTGTAACAATTATTTATTGTAATTATGTGTTATTCAGATACCAAAATAGTACTTGCTGTAGTTGGGAAAAGCAGATCTGTGCTCCAAGTCTCTAATCTAAATAACGCAGTAGCAGATAACAAGAAATGCCAGCAGATGAAGTCCAGGGAAGACCAGGATGTGCAAAAGGACTGAAAGGCTGGAGCAGCTCAGCCTGGTACAGAGACACATCGTTAACTCTTTTTGAATTAACCAGCTTGAAGAACCAGAGTTCTTTTTAACTGGTTTTAAACAAGTTCAAATTTTAAATGGGTGGGTTTCTTGGCCTTAGTAAATATGAGTAAGTGGGGGCCTGAGGTGAATTAGCAGAAATCATTGAGAAATAATTGTCTTTCCCTTACTATCAACTCTACCAACTCCTCAGCAGATCAAAAGTGCAGTAGTAAAAATCAGGAGTAACTCCAGCCAAGGGTAGACCATGGCGTAAAACTGACTCACATAGTGCCTGAAAAGTGTCAGCACCATAACGGCCAGTTAAAGCACTGGACTTACGGGATATCGTGAGAAAGAAACATAAATGGTACAACTTCATAATAATTTTTATGAACAGAATCATTTCCTTTTTACCTCAGTCCCAGCTGGCTCACAGCTGTGGATGCAGCTTGTAGATCGTCCCACGGCCGTCATGTCGCATGGATAAAGCCATCCCTACGTGGCTTCATGCTGGGGCTTGGGAGTCATAACATGCTTTATCCTCCACTTGAAGCTGAACGGGAACTTCAGAATAGGGTGGAGGTGAAATCACGCCCCGACGCTTCTTTGTCCACCCTTTCCCTGGAGCAGGAGGTTACAGTGATGGAGGAGGGAAGACAGATGCTGGTACTGCTGCACTGCCATTGCTCCTCCTTACAGCTCCAAGCTTGGATGTGTCCCAAGGAGTTTGATGATGTTGTGTGCCTGCAGCTGCTTCTCACCTTTTCCAGGAGCACACAGCAGGCTGATGATACACAAAAAGTGTTGCATGCGGGTGGGCATTTGTATCAGCTTTTGGGCAAAAGTCTACACCAGAGTTGTGTTGAAATGTTTGGTATCTGTTTTTATAGATGAAGACGTCAAGGTCTGGGTGGTTCAATGGCAACCTGTTGACCAGGCTGTCAGAGTGTCATCAGATGCTGGACCTTTTTGAGAGTCCAGCTACTAAGCAGGGGAAGAAGTGTGCTCTCCCAGCACCTAGCAAGAGCTTTCCTGTGTAGCAGTAGCACATTCAAAACATATGGATGGTGGACTATGTTGTAGCTGATGAAGGTTGGTTGGGCTTTTCAACTCTCCTGACGTTGGTATAAAGTCATAGGGCTTTGTGGAGCGATTCTTGTTTTCTCTCAGCATAAACAAGTTGCTGTGCTTAGTGCTGTAACATTTTTTCCTAATTGACTCTAGCTAAAACATCCTTGCTGCAAGTCTGTTAACTGTGAAGGCATTTCCTCTCTCAGAACGGTTTATTTCCAGTGGAGAAGATACAAAAATTCTTTAATACCTACTGTTTTCCTTCTTCTTTTTTTAAATGCTGTATAAAAAATTATCTTTACACCACCTGGATTTGCCATATTTATCTGCCTTCAAATGAATCCTTCTGTTTTATCACTCTGAAGTGATGATATCTCAGACATATCTCACAAGTAAAGGGTGAGGCTTAGTTCTTATTTGGGATGTCAAAGAAGTTGTTTGTCATCCCAGGAAAGTTACTCAAAGCTCAAGGTGTCAGCTGCTTCAATTAGTTTCCATACAGGAGTATGGAGAGGATCTCCATATAGGTTGTAAGAGCAACTCCTTAGGAGTTTGGAGAACCAAATTATATTAGTCTTTGATGTAACTAAGGACTGTATTCAATACAATGCATCAGCCAACAGATGTTGTTATTGGGTTACATACTCAAAACCCATTTTGCTTGTTTTCCTTTCTAGCCCGAAAACTTGCTTTACTACAGCCAGGATGAAGAGTCAAAAATCATGATCAGTGACTTTGGATTGTCAAAGATGGAAGGTAAAGGAGACGTGATGTCCACAGCCTGCGGGACTCCTGGCTATGTTGGTAAGAGGTTTGGTTATATTGTCCATCTACTCTTCCCAGCTGCAATACCGACACACAGTGAAAAGGAAATAATACTTATTTTCTAGTGCCGCTACACAGAGCACATGAGATTTTACAGATGTTCGTTAGATTTCAGAAGGCTGCTGTGCCCTGTCTTGTGTGCTCTTCTCCTTCTGGTCCTGATACTGCAACCCAGCTCTGAATTTATGGGATTCACTTTCATTATTTTAATCCTTTGCAGAATGAGTCTTCTCAAAGATACTGCCTGTAGCTAAATCAGGAGCATGTCAAGAGTAGCCTTGAAAGTTTTGATTCTGCAAGCACCTATGAAACCAAGAAACTTTACCTAATGTAATATATTATTTTAATCATCAAGGATAGCATTTACCAGATTCCTCTGACAGAAGACAGTAAAATGCAAGAGCTACGTTTATTCAGGCATGTTCTGTAATTCTCTGATACGACCATGCTGAGTTACTGACTCCCAGATGTCAGTATGCAAAAGCTCCTTGGGCCTTACTGGGCAGTAACAAATTGTTTCCTATCATTTATTCTTTGCTGTTCTGTCCATTCAGTAGTAACTGTACCAGGCTACTGATTAGCAGTAAGTTTACCAGCATCCTTTAGAGAAACTTAAAGTAACTGAATGTGACAATTATATGGCAGGTGATGACAGGGTCTGTTTGAGCAAACACTAAAAGTCTCGCTTCATGCATGAGATGGGTCCAGCAAGCCTGTGCCTCCTACAGTGCCAAGCTAGTCAGCTGAGACGGTAAAATTAATCTCTGGGGTATCCATGAAATACATGAACCTAAAATGACAGTGGCTTCCCTAGGGATGGATTTGTCTCACATCTTTCTGGTAGGGAAGACCTGATGTTTTCCAGCAGTCAGAAGGAGTCTGCTTTTGCTTTGCAGCTGCCACCTCACCTGTGTTTTCATAGCTCTGATGATACCATGGTACAAGAACTCAAACAAATGATGGGATTATGCCACAGTGATCCAGATTTGTCCCAGAAATATCTTTGTCTAGGCATTATTTTCACAATGCACAGGCACACTCTATCCTGATAGCATCAGGAAAAGGAACAGATTTCTTTGGTTTCATCGTGAAGCCATCAGCCCATCGTTTTTTTTATTTTAAGATGTATGAGTCAGGATGCGCTCTGTACAGCCTGAATAGTTGTCTTGTGTAATCACACCAGATTGGAAATCTTTTTCCAAAGCACCAGGAGGAACTGAGCTGAGACAGCAATTTTTGTAATTTTTGCCGTCAGCTCTTCTCTCCTTAATTAACATGTTTTATTTTGTTCTGAAATGGGCACTGACTAGAATAAGTCTGTGAGATGCAGGGAAGCTCAGATGATCTTTGCTGAAGCGCTGATGAAAATGAGGGAGTGCGACCGTGATTGGGCACTGAGTGATCTCATATGGCCTCTCAGCGTAGCCATTTACATAAGAAAACTTGCGGTTTTGGAGAGGAAGTTCTCAGAGCATGTGACAAACCTCTTTAAATAATTGTTCTGTTTCTTTTTTGCACAGGAGAAATCTCCTCTTTAGTGCTGCTTTTTTTTTTTTAAATATAATTGGTTGCCCAGACAACATTTTCCAAGCACAGAAAATTTTTGTTGGCAGTCACTGTGGTGATGCCCACAAATGGGCCTCTGTGAGTGTTACACCTGATGACATGGCTTACACATACATGGTCTGCCATTTGTCTGCATCCAAAAGCTTTTTTGCCTTCCAGCACCTCTCCAATTCGCAGTACCTGCCTAAAATGCCCTCAAAGAAATGTAAGAGTCCTTCTCCCCAATGGCGCAACACGAATACGTGTTCTTGTCTGGATCAGGGGAAACATGAGCCAGAGTGCTGGCCCATGAAGTGTCTTCTCTGCCATCTCTTTGGGGGTCTTTTTCCAGCCATTTACCTAGCATTGAAGTAACACTCAGGGATCCATCACTTACAATGCAATTCCTTGTGCTTTTCTTTAAAGATATGGAGAATATGCCATTTTATTGAGATGAATATTGAATTATTTTTGTCAGTTTAACCACTTTACTTTTAAATTACTGGAAAAAAATCAGGCACATTGTCACATGCCAAAGGCACCAGGGCTCCATTAAGAAGTCATTAGCATCTGCTACTACTTATACTTCTTTATCTCCAGAAATGTATCCAGTAGGATCCCGCTGTGCAAGGTGCTGGTCAAGCTTCTGACTTGGTAGCAAACCTGGTCTTAACTGAGATCTGCTGCCCTTTGCAAGTATTTGCAAGTATGCAAGGTGCCCTGTTGTTTCTAATTTCCCTGATTAGGATATACTTTTAAGTCTGTGTGTTTCAATTTTTAACTCAGCTTTTCTTAGTTTCAGCTCCAAGAATGGTCGTACCCAAGACACTAAATTCCTGTTCGTGTAGTTCAGAAATTCTTTGAATAAGGGGGGGGTTATAATTAGAATTAAACTTCCTAGTAAATATGAGGTTTTGTTCTGAAAATCAAAGTATTACTTATCAAATTAGAGTATACCTGAAATGTGCATAACTGGTAGTACATTAGCACATTAGCTTTTAAGGTTCTGCCTTACAGGTTAAATGACCGTGAATGCTTCGAAGATCTCATTCTTTCATGAGTCTTGTCAGAGATTTTGGTCCTATGGTGAAAAGATGTCAGTTAGGACAATTTAACCCCATCAGACTTGGTGGAGGCACTTTTGTTAAGATGCAAATCTAAATATTTACTTATTGGAGAGCAGGTCTGATAGTCAACCTCTTCCAATGAAAAGGTCTTCCATTTTCTTATCTGCTTAGGACTCTTAGCTCTCTCCATTTCTTATGGAAGGTGTCTAGGTGATGATCTCGGACTAGACATCCAACTTTTAGACAGCAGCTAAATTGGGTAAGATGAGGCAGTTTGTGTGGCTCGTTTCATTGCAAATTAGGTGTGTGGACTGGCTTGCATGGACCTCACCCCATCTTCTAGACTGGAGAAGAAGTGGTGTTTTCAAAACCCCAAGTGATCTGTGTGATTATGGGCAAGACCTGTATAAGCCCTTAGTGATCTGTCATGGGCTGCTCAGCTTGAGGCTGTTTATAAGAACTAGATTTTGATGAAGAAGGTGTTCCAAACTGCCTGCAACTGAGTTACCCTCGAGGTGTGTCAAGTTGGACACTCACCAGGACGTGACTCCAGTCACTCAGCAAATTCCTCTGAAGAGATTTTTGGCTGTTTGGGAAGTAGGCCTCACTGACTGACTTTCCGTGAGAGCTGGTCTCTCAAAAGCTTTGGTTACTTCTGCAGATGGGACTTAGACTTGCAAGGTGCTTGTGAGCATTGAAAACTTTGGAAAAAATGTTAGAAAGCCTGTCTCAGGCAATCTGATCTCCTTTAGAAGAAATGCTGAATTATGAACTGTGTTTGTGGCTGGCTAATATCTTAATCCTACTGAGATTTAAAATTCTTGCTCTGAGTCCCAACCCAACTTCAAGTAAAATTTTCTTGTACTTCCCTGTCGTAGGGGTTGGACGGGACCCTGGATGTGTGGTTGGTCCCTGTAGGCTCACTGTTTCTGTTCTCTGTAGTGCTTTTATGAAAGGTCATTTCACACGTTTCAGCTCAGCCAGAAATCCAGTAGCAATTTCAGATCATACCAAAGCCTTGAGTTTCTCTTAGCCCTGTACCGTAATAAAGCATTTAAGTAAGCAATAGATTTCTATGTTTAATTTTGATTTATTTGGTATCCTTTGAGTCAAAGGTTAGAAAATACTCAATAAGCCTTTGGAATATCCTTATTAGCAAAAAGCAACCCCAGGAGTTGTTTAGGCAGTAACGTGAGTAATAAAGTAAAAATAAATCATGGGAACTGCTCTCAGTAGGGTTTGCTCAGGCACAAGCTTGTGACAGGGCGATTGCTCAGCTACATCACCGTATCCTGAAATGGGGTTTGCTTGCATGTGGTTGTAGCTGCATTATGATGGCTACCTAAGTCTGCCCCAGCAACATGAAATAGGGACAACCGGAGCACAAGAAGCCAGCAGAGCTGCACCAAAACCCCACTGTTCTTCAGAAGCGGTCCCGTGCTGCAAAGTCTTGGCCAACCAGAACAAGATGAATGCTGGAAGACTGTGTGAAAGAGGGAGAGAAGTTGTTTTGATTCCAGGAGTCAGTGGAAGAGGAACTCTGGTCTTGCAGTCAAGCTGCTTCATATACCTCTTAGCCTGTTTGCATCATGAGGAAGATGCTTTAGATGGCAGCAGGGGACCTCACAGTGCGCTTGCACCTTTTTTGGCTTCAGGAGAGAGGCTAGGCTGGCTCTTCATGCATCCAACCATCTTCTCAGTGGTGCAACGTGCTCCATCTTCTTGAGGTGGTACCTTCAAATGTCCTAAGCAACAGGGCTGGCACCATCTCCCTTTGGTGTCCCTTACAAACTCTGCCCATTACTCACGTTTCCTCTTGGATTTCATGGCCATCTTGTACCCACACAGCCCATTCATGTTTCCCCTTCTTTACTTGCAGGACCTGCCTATGTCATGGAAATTGGCACTAAAACAGTCTCCTGCTGAACTACTAGTCCTGGTTTGCACCAGGCCAATTTGCTTGGCCAGTTGAGCTGTGTCCCTGCCCAGTGTAAGCAGGTCCCTGGTTATTTTAACCCTATTTACTTCTTTTTATTCCTCCCATATTTACGGCAGCCCGCTGGTTTGTCACTCCTATGAGGATTTTCAAAATCATCATGCTTTGTTCAAATGCCTTGTTCCTTCTGGCATGCAGCTTGTGGGAAGCTGTATAAACCACAGAAAACAGCATTAGACAGGGTTCTTGTGAGACAGTGAAGTCTGCTCGGTGTAGCACCATCACGGGAGTAAAAGAGAATCACTTTTAAGTATGAGACTGGTATGAAGAACAGGCACCCTCATGACTCGTACAGTTTGTTCAACAGGCTTAAAGTATCAGAGCAATCCCCATCACTTGAGCTCTTTGCAAGAACATGGGTTGCTGGTTTTGGCATCCAGCAGCTGCATTTTTAGGGAGCTTATTAGCATAGCTGCAGTCACTGAGAGTAACAACAAAGTGCTCTGAAAGGTTTCCAAATGTTCCCAGTCTGTACCTTTTCTTAAAACCTTCATTTGAAACAAGCCTTTTAATTTTTTCTCATGTTAAAAACAAAACATAACTAAACGAAGAAAACCCTAACTGTGAAACAACAGATCATGTGGCCTGGAAGTGGCGTGCCCTGGCAAGCACACCTTCACCTACCTGCCGGTGGGATGAGGCCCTGGGACCATCACCCAACATTTTACCTGGCACGTGATGCCAGTTGCAATGCTGATTTGGCCTGAGCACACAGTTCCTGGATGTGGAGGAAGGGTCCGGGTTTGCTTCGTTGACTTCCCTGTCTCTGGCTGACTGTGGTGTAGTATTTGAGCCCACAGCGATTCCCTGGGGAGGTGCGATACTGGAAAGTCAGCTGGCATTTCCCCAGTGCCAGAAATGGGAGCTTTGACTTTCACGTTCTCCTTACTGCTGTTTTGTCTCCTCAGCCGTCTGTGTTGATCCTTTAGTGCCATCAGCTCTTGGATTTTTTTATTACATCTCCTGCTTTTGCCTCTTTGCACTGATCTATCATCATTTCTAAGAGCTCCTCTGACTGTTTTTCAGCTCATTAAATATTTCCATCTTTTCCATATATCAGAGACAGATGATGCTTAGCTACGTTCTCCTGCTTCTGTTGCATGTCTGTTCTTTGGAACAAATACCAAAAGCAGCCATTTGGCTTTAAAATAATTATTTAAACGTCCTGCCTTTCTTCATTGCATTTTACCAAGGTTGGGGTAATAGCCTCACATTTGCTTTGGCCTTAATCCTGCGGTCTTCTTACCTGCTTCACAGCCACCATCCACAGCAGCAACTGTTATCAGTGCTCTTCACTCATTTAAAACAGCCCCAGCACAGCTTTGATGTTTTAAGAGAGAGAATCTGTGTATAGTTCATATCCCCTCATCTCAAATTTGTTTTCTGTTATGCTAATGTGGCATATCTGTATAATGTCAGGAGCTCTCTAGGATCCTTGGGGCTCAGGAGCCATTTGCATAATATTTTCTTTGGGGGATAAGATGTATAATGTTTACCAGTCTTGAAAATGGCACAAACACGAGCAGACAGTCAAAGGTAGAAGAGATATGTGAATAAAATATTGGGAATTTGGAAGGACAGGAGAGTTGGAAGACGTCTAATCACCTAAGGACGGGGGAAAATGAACTCCCTTCTTCAGCATATTTTGTCACAAAATTCAGTTACAAGGGATGGAACAAAAAAGGAAACTGAGTCTCACAAACCCTATTTGATGCACATTTTGAAAAAAAGATTCTTTTTAGAGGAAAAGTTGAAGGAAAGTTTTGATGACTAAGGAAAGAGTCAGGTTAAGGGATACGAGGGCTGTCTGGGAAGGTTGTCCTGAGCAACTCTGAGGTACAACTGGTTTACGCAAGAAAAATGTAAATTTGCCAGACTCTGCCAACTTGCCAGGTTATCTGGGAGTCCATGGCAGGCCAAATAGAATGGCTCTCCAGTGCTTCGTTCTTTTATCCCAAGTTCTTCTTCAGATTCACCCCGATCAGACTGACTAGCACCAACCTGACACACAGACCCTGACCCAGCCATTGGGAAAGGAGTTACCTTTTGGGCACCAACTGAAGATGCCTTTCGTATTTCCACACTTCTGTCCCTTCTTGTAGTAAGAACATTTTAATCTTTATCTTGGTAGACTACACCAGCGCGTCCATGTCCCAGAAGGAGTCAGGGGCTTCTTGGGAACTGGAGTGGAGGTTTCTGCAAGCACATAGGGCCAGGTTAGGAGCCATTCATGCTAGGTACAGTGGAAAGAAACCTCCTTTGGCACATAGTGGGTAGATGTTGGAGTATTCACATATTACAACAGTGTATTAGGATTAACTGTATGTGAATAGGACCTTCATTTTAATTTCTTATGCATGCAGTGGTCCCAGTTTGCTGGATGACTTGAAGACTGGGGTAATATTTACCCTGTGCTGCACATCGGGGCATATCCCAGTCTTCAAGAGCCTTTATAATCGCATTCCCCTGGATTTTCTTCCTTTTTACGATGTGTCCCCAGTGTGAATTGACCCTTTCCATGATTCTGTTGCTTGTGGAAACGCAACCTGGATGCCCCCATCTGCCTCGTGCACTGTCTCTCCTTCAATCCTTTCTACAAGCTCTCATGCCCAAGCACCACAAAGTCATTATGATTTCTCATTATTGCTTCCTGTTCCCTTCCTTGCTGACAATTTTGACCTTAGTTTTGTTGACTTGCCTAGCTTAAGAAGATAACTCTTTGAAGAGTCCTTGCCAGTACACCAAAGCATATGTAGCAACTAAAAGTGAGGCTCAAGTTTTAATACGTTTATGTCCTTCACATTTTTTTTTCTCCGTTCTTCAAGTAACTAACTGCTTTGATGTTGGTAAGACTCCTAGCAGAGGAAGGTGTAACCCCAAAGAAGTGTTTCTGCTGGGACTTGCCCCTTCATGATTTTTTTGCAGCATTTGAACTCCAAAGTATTCAGAGGAAATGCTGTGCTTTTGAAAACCCAGTGTGGCAAGTCTCCATCAGGAATGCCATGAACAGTAACTTTTTGCATTATTGTGGACATTTTACTTTGAAAAAAGCAAAAGCTTCTTTACATGAAAAAGATTAGAGTCACAGGGTTTTAAAATTTAGGTTTAAGCATTTGCACTGAAAGGTCCCAAGAGGGAAAACATAATACTCCAAGCTCCCAAACAAAAAATGCACGTTTTTAGCTCTCACTGGTGTAAGAAAGGAAAGCAGACACACAAAGAGTTTCAATAAATGTCCAAGCTCTCGCTTCTAGCAAAATTCAGACTATGGTGGCTGAAAGCTATAGAGGCAGAAGGCTCAGTTCCTTTGTGCATGCGTCCATTTCCTGCTGTTTTTCATTTCTCCCCCTGAGGTGCCTGTGTTCCCAGAGGCGGGAGGACAAATGACTCCCTCTGACTCTGACATCCATCAGGCTTTGGAAGGCAGCCGTTGGGAGGTGTGGTGACAGCTCTCCATCCTCTCCTGCAGACATAACTTATCGCCTCTTGAAATCCTCTGTTTGGCAGCACGATGCGGTGGAGCTGCGAGGCTGTCAGGATGAATGTGTGTCTCAGCACCAGTGCAAACTCGACCTTGTTTTCCTGGAAGTCTCCTAAATTCATCTGACAGGGAGGTGATGGCGCTCTGCCTCTCATGCATTTTTCTGTGCTTGGTTTTGCTTTCTGTCCTTGGAGTCAGAAGATGGAGAATTTGCTCCGCTCTAGGAGTCGTCCTTCTTTGTGAGAATATATGAACTTCAGGATATTTGCAAATGCAAGAGCTGTATGTGGAGGGCAACACAAGGTCTCAGGGAGCTTCAAGTTTCAGGGTCCTACCTCTTGACCACATTCAAATGTTTGGTCTTGTAACATGTGCTTGTTTGCCTTTTTATTTTCAGCTCCTGAAGTGCTGGCCCAGAAACCCTACAGCAAAGCTGTGGACTGCTGGTCCATCGGGGTCATCGCATACATCCTGTGAGTACCTGTTGGATTTTCAATCACAGGCAACTTTGGGACCTGCAACAAGCTCTCCCATCATATAGCTACCCACTTAGTCTGGGCCAAAAAAGTTAATCTCTGACACTTGTGACCCAGGATAATATGAAACCTGGACAGCTCTCAGTTACATAAAGGCTGAAATTTAGACAGAAGTAGTAGAAAATGCACCAGGACCCTTCAAAAGCAAAAATCCTTTCTCCCACCTGAATTACACTGTGTGCAATAGTATGGACTTGTCCAGGTTGTGACGTTAGTGAACCTATTCCCTCTCCTACTCAGGTTAGCTTCAACAAGAAACGAATTTGGCTGTGTCCACAGCGCACGGCATTGTGCCCACAGGCATATCCTGAAGTGCCACCTCTCTGCAGGCATCACTGTAATGGTTTTTCATTGCCTGGGGAAGGCACAGAGGGACATAAGGGGGGAAGAACTTTTCATATATTGCGGCGAATTATTCTCATCAAAACGTAGTACAAAGTATTGAGAATTTACTGAAAATGAGGGATCATTTTTCTTAACACATCCAACCATCAGGTCCCATTGGAGANGTCACTGTAATGGCTTTTCATTGCCTGGGGAGGGCACAGAAGGACATAAGGGGGGAAGAGCTTTTCATGTATTGCGGCGAATTATTCTCATCAAAACGTAGTACAAAGTATTGAGAATTTACTGAAAATGAGGGATCATTTTTCTTAACACATCCAACCATCAGGTCCCATCGGAGAGGGTGAACTGATTTCTGCCCTGTTGATTCTGTCCGTTTTCCATCAAGCCATTAAGCCTCTGCATTCGTNTTTCATTGCCTGGGGAAGGCACAGAGGGACATAAGGGGGGAAGAACTTTTCATATATTGCGGCGAATTATTCTCATCAAAACGTAGTACAAAGTATTGAGAATTTACTGAAAATGAGGGATCATTTTTCTTAACACATCCAACCATCAGGTCCCATCGGAGAGGGTGAACTGATTTCTGCCCTGTTGATTCTGTCCGTTTTCCATCAAGCCATTAAGCCTCTGCATTCGTGGCTGAGATTTTCTCCCCTAAGGGAGCTAATTACTGGTCAAAGGAGTGGGGATTGGTTGCTTGAGAAAGCTACAGGATGAGGATGTCTGTGCACTCATATATTTATGTGGATTTAGTGCCTGTCTTCATTCAATACCTGCCACCCTTCTTCAGAAAGGCTTACTAGGATGATTTAGATTGGAGGGGACCTCAGGAAGTCCTGTCATTGAGGTCAGACTAGGTTGCCTAGGGCTTTATCCAGTTGGGTTTTGAAATCCTCCAAAGATGGAGACTGCACAAGGTGTGTGGGCAACCTGTTCCGCTGCTTGACTGTCCTCATGGGGAAAAGGTTTTTCACTATATTCAGGCTTGTCTCCATGAAATGGCGCAGCCAGCATTCTAGATATGGGTGTACCTTCAGTGCTTGAGCCATGGAAGTAGGTAAGGCACGTCCTGAACCACTGAAGGAGGGACTGGAGAGGTGTCCTGGCCACTGTGGTCACAGGGATACTATTGTACCAGTGGTCATTAGTGCTGTCCAGAGAAGGGCACCCATAACATTTCTGGGCACCATCCCATCATCTGAATCCAGCTCGGTGTGCATGACCATATGAAATCACCGCTAATATTTGGGTTGAGAGGAAAATGCAGAACTTGTCTGTAAAGCTGTAAGAAGACTCTCTCTAGCTTAGGGACCTGTCTTGATGGGGTGGTCTGTGCCCCGGGCTAGGGTTCAGGAGTCCCATGTATGTCATTCAGATAACAATTGCATTGGTTGCTTCTGCACAGCACGGCAGACTTTGAAGTAGGAGCTATTCATGTGGGTCTTCGAGAGGAGGTCAGGCTGTCACCATGAGCTGACTCAGGGTGTCCACGCGGGGCACAAGCAGCCTGTTCCTTTTGTGCAAGAGAGCACAGAGCTGCCATGTAGCTGTTGACTGCTGCAGAAACAAATGTCGTTTCATAGAGGCATTACCAGTGCTTTCCCCTTTTTTTTATTTTCTCCTTTTATACAACTGTCAGAGTTATACAAGACTGAAGGAAAAAGCAGCTCCAATGAGGCACTGCATTAAAGCATTCCTGCTTTGTTCCCTTTCTCCTTATGCAAACATTTCATGGCTTGTCAACATGAATAACTTTTTGATGTTGTAGTAGGACTATTTTTGCCAGAACAAACCTCATTGCTGTGTTATTCACTCTGTGCAAATATAATTCTTTACATTTTTATTTAGTCTTGAGCATAAGCTATATGCTACTCAAAATAACCTTTTTGTATTAAGATAGTTTGTTTATTTGTGTGTATGTTTATTTACTTAAAAGAATGCCCTGCCTAAAATCATCAGCTTTATGACTGGGTTTGCCGATCTACATGAATATTTGAAAACTTCTTGAGCACAAAACTTTGCAGGAGGATGCATTTATCTTGCAGCAGCCATCAACATCAGTATGCAAAAAGCTTTTGCATAACAAAGCAAAAATCAACAGTGCTGATTCTGACTTTGTGACAAAGCCCAGCAACACATGCTACAGCAGTGAGGAAGACCTCAGGCATGCCAGAATACCTCAGAGGCTGCTTCACACATCATCCTCTAATGCTCTTTTAGATGAGGATGGTGTGTGCTGACCCAAACTTGCCATCTTGCACAAGGAAACCTGAGCACAGAAAGCCTAAAAGTTGGTGGTTTTTCACATTTTTGGTCCTTGCCAGCCACAGCAGGAAAATCAGGTAGAGTCTTTTCTGTTGCTTTCGTAGTACTTTGCTGAGTATCAGCTTCAGAGAGCAAGAGGAAGGAGGATGCAGGTGGAAGACAGCAGTACACTGCCTCATCTCTAGTCTCGACTACTGCCCACGCTCAGTTTGTTCTCAAATATTCATCATGAATACACGTGTCCATTTGGCAGCCCATAGGAGGGGTGAACTGTTGCATCCTGGTTGCCTGGAGATAAACTTTCCTCCACGTTTTCAATCCCATTCAACCACGGCTCATGCAACAAAGGTCTTTTTTGCTGGCAGACTTGTTGTTGTTTCACTTGTTGCTTCTTTGCGTCTTACTGAGGAACATGAATGAGGCAGTGCTAAGCCATGTGTCCTCCACCACCTACTTAGTGAACATATCTTCGATAGGTGGAAGGTTTCAATCTTATCCATAAACATCCTCTGCCTTCCTAACTGAGGCTGCTCTTTCTGCAAGGTTCAGCTCAGCCTGTTTTCTAAATCAGCAAGTGCTGAGCTTGTCAAGAAAGGTGTACACACTCTTCAAATCTAAATTCCCCATTTGCTGTATGGGGAATTCCCAACCCTGAAGGCTTAAATCAGTTAGTAAGAATGAGTCCCTCTGAATTCGTGCTTGCAGGACAAAGAAACCTTTTCAGGGTTTCTGTGCTTTATGTAATAAGAACCTGATTTGTATTACGTACAGTCAAAATTAATGGCAATAATGTGCTGCCGTAGAAGGAGCATGATAATGCGTTTGCCAGACTGCTACTGCTTGGGTGGGATTAGGTCTGAGATCAAACAATCTTCTTGAATATTTCTGCATGTGAGCTACCTCCTTCAGCTCCTGTTACAGTCAGCAGCACTCCAGGGCTCACCTTGGTTACCCTCATGTAGGTGCTTAGTACATTTTCAGTCACTTACTTACAGTGTTCCACCTGCTCTCACGTTGTGGCTGCATGATGATCTAGCCCCCTATGGCATACCTGCCAACCAGGGTCCTATGCACTTGACAGCTCCTCCAGTGGCACTGGGCTCTACACATGGGTCGCTCGACCCAGCCTGGGTTGATGGGTCGATGCAAGCAGTCATTTTGCCAAGACGTGCCATTCAGTGTCCAGGACAGCCATGTGGATTTGTCAAGTGTAACGCACTGCAGAGACCTTCCTCCTGGAGTGCTAGATGAAGGCCAGGCAGGAGACCATGGATCATGTCGAATAGCACCAGATGCCTATGCTGAGGCTACCGGATCACGGTCTGCTCTGTACTCAGCCGCCTGCCTTCACGGTACTGTTTAATCTCCTTTAAGGTACATTTGCATCACTCTCCATTCTCTGTTGAATCCGTCTCTGTTGACTGAGATGGGAGCTTAGAAATCCAACCCACGTCTTGTGTGTCCTAATCTTGAACTGGATCTCATCCTTGCTTTCAAGAATAGCCATAAACCTCAGATGTGGCCTTGTAAGAAAGTAGATGTCAGGGGTACATTAAAGACAGAGAAGAAGAGGGATCCTTCCCTAAGCTGTTAGGAAGTAGACCTGCTGGGGTGTCTGATACCACCAGCGATGGGCACAGGCTTAACACCTAGGTTTGGTATCTGATCACTGCCCCACCACCAGAGGTAGCAGAGCCAGCATGCTCACGCTGCGCAGCATGACATGGTGTTGAGGTGCCACAAGCATGAGCAGCGTAACCACCCTGGTGCAATGCTGGTAGTTAATCCTGGCCTGAGCAGGAGTTATTGATTCCAGTACATCTCCACACCCATCCGGATATGCCATTTCCAGCTCCACAGTCAGCAGAGTTGGAGATACTTGCACATGCCCAAACCAGTCAGAGACGTATTTATGCATAGGGCAATCCAAGCAGATCATCCTGCATCACCTCCCCACCTCTCCCAAGAATCTTCACAGACACCCTGAACAGGCTGCTGTTGTTTAAGAAGATGGAAACTCAGGGGAATCAAACAAAGAATCCAGGCATAAATTAAGGACGCTTTGAGCTTTTATTACAGCAAATGGTTTGAGTGCCTCCAGACACG
The DNA here is from genome assembly GCA_013398225.1 of Steatornis caripensis. NCBI lineage: Eukaryota > Metazoa > Chordata > Aves > Caprimulgiformes > Steatornithidae > Steatornis > Steatornis caripensis. The sequence goes on from VZSC01019648.1 coordinate 366,860, forward strand.
AGCTCAGTCTCACATGAGAACCTCCAGTTTATGATGCTGGAAGAACAAAGTGTTTCTGGGGCACTGATGCTCTGGACAAATTTTTGTTTCTGTGATATGCAAGATGAAGGATGTCTTAGGAAAGAATACCTTTGTTTCAGTGCCAGTCTCTAATGCTTCTTGTTAATGACAGCCAGATTGCAGAGGCTGCACCAATGGAGTTTTTATCAAAACCTGTTTTGCATGAGAAGTCATTATTCACTTGAACTAATTTTAGCAGCCTGAAATTTCCTGTTATTCCAGTTGCAACATTTCTCAATTTGAAACAGCCTTAATGTTGAGTGCAGCGTTCTACTTATCACAAAGCAGTTTTGATAATGTGTTCATCTTAAAAATATAAAGTAGAAGAAGAGCAAGAGACTTCACTGGATTCCCAGCAGCTGGATTCTGGGTCACGTGAGGGGTTACTAAAGCTTGGGGAGCTAAAATACTGATCGCATGCATACCTGATGTAATGAAGATTAAGTTAATATATGCAAAAAATAGAAGATCATGTTCCAAAGCTGGAAAAGCACCTGGGGCCACAGAATGCTCTGCCTCAGCCCCTGGTTATTCATACTCGTTCTCCTGTCTCTTCTGCACTAGGCTGAACACATTTTGCCCTGAATTTTTTTCCTATTCTGTTCACTGGTAGGACAAGAGAATTACTGGTTTGTTACTGTTATTTATACACAACGAGTGTCTGGAGATAAATCTTGGATCATACTTTCCCGTACTTCTTTGCTGCTGAGTTGTTTTTTATTTTCAAGTAGATGTGCATGAAATCATCAATGATGTTTGTGTGGAAGGATTAACCTGGGACAGTACAAAGTATGTTATGCCAGAAAAAGTTTCCAGCACCATCCTGGAGTCATGTGTTGGGAAAAGCTGGTCAGTCGTCTCGCCTGCTCGGCACCACGCAAAAGCCTAAGCAAGAAAGTTGGGGGGTGGGGATATCTTATTTGTTTGACACTGGAAGGAGAACTAGTGGTGGCAAAATGTACACGGGCGTGTTGGGTTACTCAGGACAACACAATTAAACACTGGCAAAACAACCCCAAATGATTGCTCCTCGTTGCTTGCTTCTTAGTTTATTTTTTATTGCCCATTCTAGTATGCCCTTGTCCACAGTTTCATGAGGGCNGGTTACTCAGGACAACACAACTAAACACTGGCAAAACAACCCCAAATGATTGCTCCTCGTTGCTTGCTTCTTAGTTTATTTTTTATTGCCCATTCTAGTATGCCCTTGTCCACAGTTTCATGAGGGCACCAGTGTCAGCCAGTATGAGGATCCATTCCCAAAACGAGAATACATGTGTTTATCTTTATAAATAGCAGTTGGGTGACTTCCCACACCATACATCTCAGGTCTTTGAGCCCTTACTGGGTTCTTTGCTCTAATCGCACTATAAAATTGTTTGTGAAACTAACCCCGGTGCCTCTTGTGTTACAGGGTATACACTGACCACGCAAATGCGTTATTTAGCCTTTTGTAGCACCCCCAGTATGTAAGGAGAGCTTGCAGGGGTTTGCTTTCTCTTCTTGGTGAGGAGAAGATGTTCCTGGTATTCCTCTTGTGCTCTCCTAATGGATTCTAGAAATGACATCCACCTGTGTTTTTCTTTCTTGCATCCCATTCTTTTTAAGGCAAGACTGGGAATAGGAGGTTAAGGGAAAATCTGTTACTGATGTGGTAAGGTTGCTAAATAATTCTGAAAAGCTTTTATTTGGTGAAACTGCAAGAAAATGATGACAACTAATAGCTGCCTGAAGCTCCCCCAGGAAAATGCAGGATTTTTTCACGTTGAAGACAGAGGAGTTATTTTTGTATTTCTGCATATCTGAAGAAAAGCAGCAGAACCTCTGATAGTGAGGTCATTTTTTTCACACAGAAATGTCCCAGCAGATGAAAATTAAGTCAGTGGGATTCTGATTCTGTAAGAATTAAATTAAATAAAAACTTATTATGGACTTTGGAAGGTGGCCCAGTTGCTGGAAGTCCAGCAAGATTTCCTCCAGCCATAAATTGCACGATAAGCTAATTTACTGGGGCTTTCCCATCCTTTACCGCAAAGCCAGTAATGTTAAAACGTTAAAGTAAGTAATATTGAAACTTCTGCATTGTCCTAAACTCTGATTTTGAGGGAAAGGACAGCAAGACAGTCAATCTTTCGGCTCCCACAGGGAAGCCTGTGCCAGGATGCCCTGGTGTTCCTCTCCCACATGCCACCTCCTCTGGCCTAAGGAGTTTGCTCCCTTCTCACAAGCTTTCTGCTGTAGATCCTCGATGATTTGCCTCCTGGAAAAACATCCTTGGGTCCCTCTGTGGAGGAGGTTCCCCATCCCTGGCCAAGCCAGGACCATCCCTTGCCCTACACTCAGCCCGCACTCAGGAAGGTGCCTGGAGGAATATCCCTGCCCACAACCTGTAACAGCAACTAACGTTTCTCAAGCTCTCACCAGCAATGGAAAAGCAGTGCCAAGAGAGTCTGCTTTCTGCCCTGCGCCCAGCTTTCAGCAGGCCTAGCACCCTCTGCATGACGCTCCCTCCTCGTACGTCAGACCTTCCACCATGCATCCCTGTGATGGGCTGCGGTGATGCCCCAGACACAGAGGTAGATACTCCAGACGTTTAGATACTCAAGCCATGCAGAGGAGCAGGGGAAGGGCTGGATGGGTGTAGGAAGGAGACTGAAAGGCTCTGGAGGAGCTGGGGTTCTTGTTGGTGTTCATGTCTCTCTGCTCCCCTCCTTGCAGGGTGATAGTGCTCCAGCTCTGTGCTGCTCAGAAGTTTGCTCCTGCCTTTTGCTGCCATGAGCATGTATAAATCACAGCAGCCCTAACTTGGGCTCTTGTACCTTTGCCAAGGTAATTAGTACAGTGCACATTTTAAGAGAGTTATTTCTCTCTCTGGAGCAGCCTGCCAGAGCCTTGGCATGCACAGAGCTGTTTGCTCGCCTTAAAATGCTTTATCAGAGCAGTTTGCTTTTGTTTAAGGAAAGTGCTGAGGAAGGCGAGAAATTAATGAAGGGCTGTCAGAGCCCTTGTACGGAGCCCAATGTGTTCCCCAGGGAAGAGGGACAGAGCGATGGCTCTGAGTGCCTTTGGAGGAGCGGTTTTCCTTCAGCCTGGGCTACTCGACCCCAGAGACCATCCTGACAGTTGCAGTGCTGGTGCTGTCAGCTCCAGCATTTCCAAACACCTCAGTAAAGCACCCAAAATCTTGAGGGTGGTGATAAAAGAGGAGGAAGGTGAAAATCAGTTTGTGTGCGTCCCCCTACAAGACTGTGGGATGTAAACACTGATATTTATTGCATTAAAGTAAGTTATATAAATATTTTTCATAGATACCTTTAGAGCTGGATCCTGGGTGAGGATCCAGTTTCTGCATTAGGTTACCAGATGTTTTTCCTTCATTATCGTGGTGCATAGTGGCTTTTTGGCATTTGCTTAAATGCACCATTTTTCATAGCCCTTCTCATACGTCACTTCCACCACTGGGTTTCATGTAGGAGTTGCTACTTCAAGTCCCATACACAAGTGCATACCCATTAAGTAGGTATGCAGTCCTGCTCTGAACATAAATGCATGTCTGGCATGAGGTTATCTTACTTGCTTTTGATAATGACAGTCATCCAATGGGACCCGAATGAAGACTGGCTCATTTGCTTTGCAAGATAAAAAGAGAGATTTCTGATTCAATAGGACCACAGTGTTCATTATAATGCTGCAAATTTCAGTAGAGTTACTCCAGGTCACTATGGATCTGACGCAGATCAACATCTCACTCAGAATTTACATTATTTATCAAGCACACTGGCTCTTCAGAGCTAACAAAACATTGTTCCTTTCACCCTCAAGTGCTGAGTTGGTTCAAATAACCTCCAGGGCAGCCGACTCGCTTTGGGTTATAAATAACTTGAGTATTTCATTTCTTACAGTTCCCTCCCCTTGCTCTGTTGTTGCTACAGTGTAGTGTTTCAGCTGTTTATAATGGCTGGCTCTCTCCAATTAAATGCTTTATTGAGGTTGATTGTCTTAGGATTTAAGAAAACTCTAGGAAAAAGATCATTTCAGTATCAACGAAGTATGTGGAAGAATAATTTACACCTGTGCTGGTTTTGGCTGCGATAGAGTTCATTTTCTTCATAGTAGGTAGCATGGGGCTGTGTTTCGGATTTGTGCTGGAAACGGTGTTGATGATGCAGAGATGTTTTCATTATTGCCGAGCAGGGCTCACACAGAGCCGAGGACTGTTCTGCTCCTCACACAGCCCCACCAGAGAGGAGGCTGGGGGTGCACAAGGGGTTGGGAGGGGACACAGCCAGGGCAGCTGACCCCAACTGACCAAAGGGATGTTCCACACCATATGGCATCACGCTCAGCATATAAACCTGGGAGAAGAAGAAGGAAGGGGGGGGACGTTCATAGTGATGGCATTTGTCTTCTCAAGTAACTGTTACATGTGATGGAGCCCTGCCTGCCGATGGGAAGCGGTGAACGAATTCCTTGCCCTGATTTGCTTGTGTCCACAGCTATTGCTTTACCTGTTAAACTGTCTTTATCTCAACCCATGAGTTTTTCTCATTTTTACTCTTCCGATTCTCTCCCCCATCCTGACCAAGGGGGAGTGAATGAGCGGCTGGGTGGGCCTGAGTTGCTGGCTGGGGTTAAACAACGACAACTCCGTAGACTAGAGATAAGAGAACAAAATGTCGGCTCTATTGATACAACAGAGGCAGAAAGGCCTGTTTAACTCTGAGGAGGATGGGTTTGTTAAAACCTTGGGCCAGCTTCAGAAGTAGTTCTGCCATTTTGCAACATTGACTTTAAAACTTGCAGATGTATCTTTGCTTGCACGTCTGCACGGAGAGGGACAGACTACCGCATGCAGCAGTGGCTACACCTGAGGGATCTCTGGCACACGGGTTTTATCACTGCATTTCCTTAACGCAGAGCTGGATATGGTTTCCCCACGTCTGCAGGGCTGGAGGAGCCCTGCCTCAGCAGAGTGACTATCCTGGAAGCCTGGAAGGCTGCACCCTGAGTGTTTTATCTGAAACTAGGCAAATATTGTCCTGCTTGTCCTGGAGATAGATTTTCTGAGGAGTCTGACTATAAATACTGAAAACCAGGACAGGAGTGTTGTTAGCCTTAGGCAAGGTAGGCAATTTGATGTACGCAGCAAAATCTCTTGCGGAAGTGAGAAAGGGAGAGGCTCTCCGTGTGTTTCCACAACAGCAGCAGGTCCACGTGCAGCCTGTGCAGGCTCTGTTACAGACGTGGGGTGACTCCTAGACATCCTCTTTGTTGTGCCTGGGAACACAGAGCATGACACAACCGGCAGACGCATCCTGCCCTCTGCCTGATAGCACTGTGGGGCTCCTTGTCCTGCTTTGCACCAGCTCTTTCTCCCCATTGTGCTGGAGAAGAGGTCCATGCAGATGGCCGGTGGCTGTCCAGTTGTACAACGAACCTTCCTATTCAGCTACGGTCTCGTGCACAATATAGAGACCACAGGTTGTGCTCAAAGCCCATCCTGATGCCATGCAGGTGGCTGGGTAGGTATCATCACCTCTTCTGTGTCTCCGGTGCAGTGGCTCTGCTGTGCCTGCGTATCTGCAGAGCCGCTGCACTGTGTCTCCACTATCTGGGAGAGATTAAAGCTGGCTAAGTGGCTTGTGTAACGTGTTGGGTAAGAATGATCCAGAAGGACAACCACAGCAGTGAAGCCAGTATGGAGAAGCTTCTTGGATGGAAAAAGGTTGGGCTGAGGGATGAGGGGGACTGGTGGTCTGTGGATGTAGGGTGTAGCCCATGAAAGCTCCTCTTAACACATGGATAGGAGAGGATGGAAGAGCTTACGGATGTGTAATAGAGCTGTTCCTCTGGCTAAACACCCAAAAGCATGCAGAGGGAGGCCAGGATATGTACATGAGTCAGTGTAGGGTCAAAAGCACTGGGTTTCCATGCAGAATTCCTCTTTGTCCAGGACTGTGCCAATCTTCAGAAGTGTGTTTACATGTTCCTGAACAAACTTCTCTCAAGGTAGTGCTTGCCTGCTTCTAAACTTAATAGGGCAAATATTAAACAAGACATTTTTCTTCTTCTTGCTCCCTTTTTCTCACCTTCTTGGCAGAGAAGGGTCTGAGGGTCATGTGTCTCTTTTCGTGTTCTCCCTTAGGCTCTGTGGGTATCCCCCGTTCTATGATGAAAACGACTCCAAACTCTTCGAGCAGATCCTTAAGGCGGAATACGAGTTTGACTCTCCGTATTGGGATGACATCTCCGAGTCTGGTAAGAAGCTACTGCTCATTTAATTGCAATAACCGTGCATGCATGTCTGCCTGTTGCAGGTATCTCCTCTGGGCATGAGAACGCACCCTTCATCATGTGCAGATCTCCTTTTAACTGAAAATCATTGGGAATGTGCATTTCTTTCAGCTCAAGTAGTTACGGGAGATGATTTCTTCAGGGGAACAAATTAAGCACCTTTTTGTCGAGTCACACACAAAGCACTGAAACGTAGCTGGAACAGAAGATGAAGACAGCAGAAGACTGTCTGAAGAAGAAAAAGCAGTTTAATTTCTCCATCATATCCAAATAAAATGCATATGGGTTATGTATTGTTAATAATAAGGTGGTAAACTAGTTTGGCTCTGTTACTGAAACCGCACTGCAGGTCCAAACTGAGTCCGCAGCGTATACAGCAAAGAGTCCAAGAAATTAATGGCTTCCAAATGAGGCGGGTAAGCACATTCAGAAACTGGGAGTACTGTCTGCGTGGTTGGATCTGGATAGCTGCCCATATGCTCGCCCAGTTCCCCACCGAGCGCAGAAGCCATTTAATCCACAGCTCTAGTCAGTCTGTCAGAGAGGCAGATATACTACCCTGTTACAGGCAAGTGTGCCTAAAGGCTTCTGGCTCCAGCATGGCTCATGGTCTGCCAGCATCAGTGTCTGTAGGTGACGGCAGGGTCATGTTCAGCATTGCACCCTGCGTGTGCCACTGACATGCTGTGTGGTCTCCAAGAGGTCACGCAAGCTCAGTGTCCTCGCTCTGTCCAATCTGGGGGAACACCTGTCTTTTCACACAGGAGAAGAAATGAATTCTAGGAACATTTCATTAGGCAAAAATATCCCCAGAAATGCGGTTTTCTCATTCATTAGTACTACCGATTAAGATGGGGGAGATATAAAAAGAAGTGTTTTATTTTAAAGATGATTATATATCCTGTTATCTCTTCATAGAATAACATTTCATGCTGCTTACATCTGCAGTCCAGATATCATTGTGATGGATTGCTTAAAATTATATGTGATGGGAAGTTTTTTTAAGCCCATAAGGGTTTTCTGAGAAAATATGAAGGTCTGCTGGAAGACCTCTTTGCATTTTGTGGAGAAAGTACATCACCTAAATCAGCACAAAGATTTTCCTGCCATATTTGGGTTTGCTGTGGCTCGTTCAGCTGCTTCGCTCGTGAAACTACTGGATGCATGCCATGCTGTGATCTCCCTTCCCTCCATTATAGTGTCTATTAAAAACATGCTGCCTCATGCCCGAGGGAGTCCATTTTCCTCGGTAACTTGTTTTTAAGTACACAGCATGTCCTCACAGCTGCCCAGGTGTGTGATTGCTTGGAGTGAGCAACGTGAAGTTCCTCTTACTGTGGCATCTGACCTCCTCCTTGGCATCTCCAACAGATGTGGCCATATTCAGACCACTAAGACGGTCAGAGGTGTTTGGCTGACCAGGGAGCTGAAAGCTGGCAGGCTTGAACTCCGCTGACTCTGAATTATCCATCCCACTCCTAAGTATACCTGCAGGAGTAGATGCCTTCAGCTTTTATCTGCCATACTAAATAACTTGGATTTAGTCCTAAGGCACTTTGGTTATATCTATACTAATAAATGACAAATGCCCCAGGGCCGTTTTCTGGTGCTGTGGCCAGATGGCACATGGCAGCCTAGTCAATGCCGTTGGCTGATCATCCTGCGACAGAATGGAGCATCAACCCCATTGCTTTAAATTATTGTCTCTTTTTTTTTTTTTACAGCTAAAGACTTCATTCGAAATTTGATGGAGAAGGACCCTAATAAAAGATACACCTGTGAGCAAGCAGCGCGGCACCCTTGGTAAGCCACAGCCCCTGCTGTGTGAAACCCTCAGGACAGAGAACATCCTTTTGCATTCGTGGGTGGACGTGGTTTTTCTGTCACGTTGTGTACTAACCTCTGCTAAATAACTCTGTGCTCTTAATTCTTACAACCCCCACCTTTGTTCCCCCAGATTTTCCTGGAAAATCATGACAGACTTTAATCTCATGCATCAACCTGTTGAGTATCTGTGTAAGGATTCAGTGAAATGCTGAGTTGTGTATGTTTACTGTAGTGCAGCAGTGGGATATGCCGAGATGGTTGAACCCAGAAATCATGTTTTGGGGCAAAAGGTCAAATGCTGCAGATGTGCAGAAAGCTGGATATCAACCTGCTCACAAGGTCTTTGCTAAGGTAATATCAGAGCACTTAAGAGCTCCCCTGTGAAGTAGGAAGTCCTCATCTGTGCTTTGCAGATCATACTCCACCTCCTGCTTGCAGTAAGGGACCTGGTTTCATGTGCTTTATATCCTATCTTGTTGAATAGAAGAGATAAGAAACTGTAGAGAGAGAGAAGCTGAGTTCTAACTGGCTATAGCAATGCTATCTCTCTGCAGCGACTACCTGGTCTGACTGTATTCGTAATTTAGACCTCTGTTAAGTGCTTTAAATTAGATGATGCCTTTGCACACGCATGACTTCACCAACGTTACCCAAGGATTACGTAGTTGAAACAAGAGTGGCCTGTGCAATTTTGACCAACCCTGAGTGACTGAGCATCACTCCACACCACCAGCTGCACCCGCAAATGGGCTCTGGATGCAAGTCTTTCAGGGCAGGTGTCATTATATATGAAGCGACATATTATGTTGGTTGTTCTAACAGCTGCAACAGAAAGGAGTCAATAGCATGACATTTTCACCCCAGGTGTGCATGAGACTCTGTTTTTATGCTATCACAATTACCTCACATGTCATTTCCTTTTGCAGTTTCTGGGCCACTGGCTGGATAAGAGCATTAGGCTGTGCATTTGCAGGGGAATAGAAGATTTTTCTTAGTGTCCATAGTACCTCAGAAAAGCCACTGAGCCAGTATCATAACTAGCTCAACATCCTGATGGACCACAAAACCATCCTGGTGATGCAATTTGAGCCCAGGGATCAGCCTCGAGTAGTGTAGTCAGGTACAAAATGCATGGTAAGAAAAGCACAGGCGTAGAAGTTGTCGGTGAGTTTTGAGATAGCACTGCTTTCTGCTGGGAGTTGGAGACAGTAATTCAGAGGGTGGTGTCTGCGTCCCTCTGAGACCGGGGAGCTTTATCAGTGGGGCTCGGATCACCTCTGCTTCCTCAGCAGACATGGGTTTTGGACACACTCCTTGACCTTTCTAGCTCTGAAGGGACAGAACTTGATACCCATCTTAAAACTGTGTTAAATTTCAAAGCTGTAGCTCTAGAACAAATACTTCAGTTTGACTTCAAGGGGTTTATGCTCCTCTCTCTGACTCTCACTGGTTCTTTCAGCTCTGGGATTACGTGGAAAGTAAATCATTTCAAAGGCTTTTACCATTCTGCCTTACTTGCAGATAGTTTTACCAATAAACAGGCTGACGAATTACCCCCATCATTAACGATTTGGCACTCATGAAGACATTCAGTAAGTTACGACTGGAAAAGTAGTAAAAATACAGTGGGAATGATGTACTGATGTCTGACTGTAGATTATCAGTTGCTATGATCACAAATCAGGCTGCAGATAACATTGAGGCTCAGCCTTTGCAATTAAAAAGTTTTAGGAAAGGCTTGGGATGCAGAAGGCAATGTAAATCATTGAGAAAAGCAAAGTTCTTGCTTTTATTCCTCCATGCCAATGACAATGAGATACATTTTACAGATGGTTATTAGCTGCATCAGTGGCTGGCATCAATATAAATGAGAGTCAAGATCTGGGCCTGCCCTTTTTCCAAAGTCCCGTCAATAACTGCATTGTCTGTGTGACAAAAAGAAAACTTGGGAAATGAAATCCAGCTTTCGTGAGATGAAAAAAAATACTGTTTCTAAATGATACTGACCTGTGCCTCAGGAAATTAAACAAGTTACAAAACTCAATATTAGAAATACAGAATAAACAATGGGAATGCAACTCCCAGCAGAGAATGAGGTGACCATTTGTATAACTCAGAGGCAGATTTTCCAAAGCCTTACATCCAAGATACACAAAACGTAAGCATCCAGCTCTTGGCACTGCTACATCCGTGTTGGTTGCTGGAGTGTAACAAAGAAACGTGGCACTTGTAGGACACACAGCTTCTGGGCCCCGCTAAAGGAACAAAATGATAAAAAGTGGTTTTATTCTTTTTTTTTCCCCTTCTTTTTCTTTTGCATGTCATGGCCAGGAGCCAATGGAAACTCACAGGCTGCTCCATGATTTTTTATATTTTCTACAGAATCCAGTCTTCCATTTAAAAACAAGCCCCCAAATAAGGGGTTTCCCCCATTTCTGTGGCAGGGTGTCTTCTTCAGCCAGGCTGACTTTGCAAGGCAGTGGTTCATTTGCACGGCTGCCTCCCAGCCATGTAAAACACGGCTCGGGCTCAGCCTTCGAGATGTCGGACATACAAATGGCACCACAGGAGGGAGGGTTAAAATATTCACCATGTTTCATACCCCATCCCAAATCCATCTCCTCTCGACATAGAGACAATGTGTGCCAGTGGTTTAAAGAGCAGGACAGCTGTACAGTGAAAGTGAAGCATGGAGATTTCCAAAGATATGGCTTCAGATCTGCCTCCATCCTCCCCAATGAGCTCTTGAGCAAAACTCGGTATCTCATTCCTCCTTGCTCTGAAAAGCTTCCTGTGACATAAAAGTTGCAGTTATGGACCTCTCTGGAGAGTGGTGCCGTGATTTTTTGGAGGGTTTGGATCCTGTAGTGATAAATGATACTAAAATGCCTTTTTGGATAATCAAGGCTACTCACCCGGATAATATCTGTTATTTCAGAGTTGGTGCTAGGATCTCCTTTTGCCAAGACATTGCTCAAGAAGCATTTTCCACTCTGATTTCTTATGCCAGGAAACAATGAGGTTTTTACTGCTTCTTTGCTCATTCTATTGCAGTGGCATCCTCCGCTCCCCTTTGAAGGAGGGGAAGGCCTTTTCAGTGGAGGAGGAGGAGTGGAGAGCAGAGCTCTGTGCTTCCTCTCAATGGTGAGCTGTGTCATTCCCTCAGCCTGGACATATTTAAGCTTCCAGCAAGTCCAGGCTTGAGTTCCTCTCTCTCATGGTTGCATTCAGCGTTGCAGCAGTCAGAAATAAATGTGCAAGTGTTGAGTCAATGAAGACAGGCCATTGTGACTTTTATAATGGGGGCATCCCGTACCACCTTTTCGTATGAGCGTGTATTTTTCAGCACACATCTGTTAGCAGCCTCATCTTACATAGTGGTGTCTTCTCTGTGTGTAATCAAGACTAATGAGGCATGTAAGACTACCAGCTTAGCGGGAAGAGATGGCCAGAGCAGACTTCAAAACATGAGTGATACGCTCTTGCAGAGTGCTTACACTTCAAGTAGGCCTTAATGGCATCCCATAAACGGTATTTTTTTGTGTGCAGGAGTGGTTCTGTACAGCAACGTAACTGGAGAAGAATCTTGGAACCTTATAGTTTGCATGAAGTATAAACCTGATTCCACTGAGCTCAATGGGAGTTTTGCCACTGACTTTGCTGAGGGTCAGGGTTTGGCTCCTTGTCTCCACAGCCGAACACGGAGTCTGTCATCTAAGTCACTGGTGCTGTGCAAATGGCGGATAGTTAGTGTATACGACAAGGTGCCTCTGTGTAGTATTTCCAGCTTTCTCTTTTTCTTCTTCCTGTGAAATCTTTTACTTTAGTATCAAGTCATTGGGATCAGCCACAAATTAGGAAGAAATCTATCAAATCGTGAGTACTTAACACATACATTATCATTTGATTGTGATAAAAATAGTTAAGTGTGCATGAGATGGCTGCCTGGCCATGAGATGTTATTGTTTCAATATATAACATTTGTGAAGAGCAAACTGATTCCGAAATATATCTCTTATTTTAATTACCGTGTTTTTATGAAAAACTTCCAAACAAGGCTTGCAAGAACTGGATCTTGCAAGATATTACATTTGTGCCTTTAAGGCTAATAATCTCTGAGTTTTGGGAAACTGCTCGAGGATAGCCAGCTATTCACATGACTAAATGTTTGTACAGGATCAGACCCTAAAAAAAGTAAATACTTCTTCCCAATGGCCCACTTTTCTGTGCTGTATCTGCTCCCCACATGCCTGCATTTACGTGATATTTCGCTATTTATAATCAAATGGCCTTGGCAGGGGGACGGTATGTTAAACTCAGAGTTGGCAGAAAAGGAGGCCAATAATTGCAGTGAAGTGTGGTAGCTGAAGCAGTACAGTATGTAAGACTTGTTGGTGTAATGATTACACCCCAGCCTGTACAATCTGTCCATTTATACAGATTTCTCCAGTTTAATATACAGGTGGCTTATGCTTTCCATTGGAAAAGTTATTTATTTTATAGTGTATCTTTCACTGAGGTTTGCACTGTTTATGATGTGTTGCAAAGGTGCAATGTTCTGCTTAGTTGTTCCACTGTGACTTTTCGACAAGGACATGGAAAATGAAGGTAACAAAAGAGTGGGGTAATTTTGCTGCAGCTTGATACATTTTAATGTTTCCCTAGCTCATATTAATGACGGCAATTAAGTTTATTAAATATATTGCCATGTCAGGACCCACATCCTGTTTAGGGCAGTTGCTCAGGCTGCAGCGATTAAGGGCAAGCAGTAGAAACCCGAGGACCTGTTTTTTCCAGCTATAGGATAACGCTGCGCTCCCCGTCAGGTCAAGCTGGATCCTGCAACCCCAAATTCAGACTTCAGGCTCTGGTCAGAGGGAAAGAAAACAATCCTCAGAGGGTGAGGAGAAGGTCCAACAACTAGGAAGCTGGTGTAGGAACTGGAAGTCATGCCGTGAATTTATTTGCTCTGTCACGCATTACCCAAGTGACCTTAAATGGGAATTAGAGCTGTGTGCTTAAGTCGGTTATGGCATCAAAGGCAACCTGGGACATGCAAATTAAAGGGCGATGTACGTATCGCCTCCCTGTATAGACCGTATGGGGTAAAAGGAAATTGTGGCACCTAACTTAGATACCTGTGTCCACAGGTACAGGTGCGGCACTCACCTTTCCCCACTGCTCATAGAAAGGGAGAGTGGATACTTGGGACGTGCCGACATCCATCCCCGCCCACGCTGAAGAACCGCAAAGCTTTGGCAAGGACTGAGCCTCTGCAAATTGTGACCATGACCCTGAGTGTTTATTATGTGTCAGAGAGCATGAGCCAGATAATAATTTCCACCCAGGGAAAGGACATCGTTTACAAAGAGCTCAGTTCTCAGACAATGTTGTTTGAAGTGTGAAAACGGCTCCCTGAAGGGAACCGTTGATGTTTACAACATTAAATCAAACTCTTATCGAGTTCATCCCTGCACTCTATTTATTTTGGAGCATCACTGATACAGTATATGCATGTGTATATTCATACACATGTGTATGTGTGTGTGTGTGTAGAGAAGAGTTATGATCCTTCAGCATTAGCCATTACAGCTAACTCCATGTTTCCTTTCATCATACTGAAGAGTATTTCCAAGCACTGTTTGGCCAGCACAGCGTTTGAGTTGGCTGCCTTCAGTATGAAGGTTCAGAAAATAATGGTAGATGAAAGACTGCCTGCCATTGTGGGCAGGGAAGATGTGAGAGACATATGCTTGCAGTATGCTACCAAAGTATCATCCAAAAACAAATTTACTTTTCTCATCTTTGTCAGAGGTTCTTCTCAAAGCTTAGAAGTGCTGTGGCCAGATAAATTTCTGTGATAGCTTTGAACCCAGACAGACAGCTAACATAAATTAGATGCAATGAAATAATATTTGATCATTAGATTAGATCCTTCTCATGTGCAGAGCCAGATTTGTTATAGTTATTCATGACAAGTATCCTTAGCTTCAGTGGAAGTATTTGTGGTGGAGAGTCATCAGATTGTGGCCCTTGGTATCCAATTCTGTGTGTTGAGACACTTATACATTTACAACTGGATGTAAGACCAGCTTCAACACGATGTTCCCCAAACCATCGTCAGGATGTTGCTGGCTTCAGGTGCTGCAAAACAGAGACACCCCCCCCCCCAGAGAAAAGCCAGGTTCCAGTTAGCCTGATCAGTCTTTGCTCGATTCTGGGTGATGCTCGGCATGCTAACAGATCATGCGTTATTCTGATTTGTTTTGTTTTCTTTCTGTATACATGTGTGGTAGGTAGAAGTATTATCTTTTACTGGTCCAAGTGGTATAGGTGGTAAAAAGAAGCTTCAGTGTTGACACAGTTAACTTCAAAGTCAACTGCAAGGCTGAGAACTATTGCTCAGGGTTTGACTAGGTACACATCAGCTTGATCATCACTGAAAGAGATGCTGGGAAAATGGAGCTGATTCCTGTAGGAGAAGGGTATATTGTGCAAGAGAGGGAGAAAGAATGAAAGATTCTAAGGTATTTTTGTGCAAGATGTTTTATAGCCTGTGGAACTAGAGAGCTAAGGAAAGATGGAAGTGCAATTATAACGTGCTCTAAAACCAGTGTCTCTCGTAAATTTTATGTATTACCTACTCAGTATGGGAACTAAAGTTTGTGATTAAATACACTGAGTATAGATGTGATTATGCTTATGATACCCACCTTGGGGTGGGTTTGTGTGCCCAAAAGCTTATCTCGTTTTTCAGACTCTAACAGTTGATTGTATAAAAGAGATTAATTCCACCTGCTCACTTCCACCTCTCTTGCCTGTGTCCTTAAACCACCACATCTCCAGCAAAACACCAACACCAAATGGATGTTAACATTTCTTTCGTTTTCCTAGAAGTAAAACTATACTATAAACACTATAATGCCTTGAGTATTTTATAAAAGTTTGAAGATCCTCCAAGGAAAAATACAGTATAAAAGCGGAGTCCTTGTGTTACAGCATTGCACCATTAACAGGATAGTCCTTCAGAGACAGCTTGGAGAATGATCCCATACCCGGCTTTGGCAGCCGGCTGCATTTTGAGCCGCACCGTTCGGCATACCAGCACGTGTTTGAACAGATCCTGCTGCACTGAATCAGCCCCAGCACCGCTGGTACTTTGTTCTGATTAAAAAGTAGCATCTGCAAGGTGCTAATGGTGCTGAAGAGACCTTAGATGTAGGATGATCCCCATCACTGTGGTGCCTGAAGGCTTCACAGGGTGTCCGTCCGTTCCCTTGTGAAGTAAACAAGTACTATTCTGCCTATTTGGGAATACCAAGACTATTTTTCTGGAGTTTACAGAATTGTGTAGTGAACATAGAGCTAGTGGTGGTAGAAGGCAGTTTGTGAGCTATTGGAACCAGCGGTTTCTTATTGAAACCACCAGCATTTCAGAAAATGATCCCTAAACTAAAAAAAAATATATAGCCTGTATTTGAGCTGCATGCCCGATGAAAAGTTTCATATAGCAAAAATGCATTTGCAAATCCTTGTGGAGGCTGGCAGGAAAGATCCTCTGAAAGAGCTGGCAAGGGTATCATACCCCAAGAGCTTGTTCTGCCCATGTTTCCAAAATAAAATTTGACAAGTAGGAAACATGATCTATGCTTATACAGCTTGTTAACAAACTTGTTCATAAAGCAAAATGCTTCATTAGCTTTGGAGGAAAAATGTTCTTTGTAAATGTAAGTAAATTTTCTCTTTGCAGCTTGGTCTTTTGGATCAGTTACTGAACGGATACTTTGCCTCGTAGCTGTCTGCATATTGAGTGTTCAGCTTAGTTTTCTACTGCAGATCTGTAGTGTGATGGTCTGTGCTTCCAGCTGGGACAAGTTGAGGACACCTGCCTTTACCAAGGAGGTGTCCTTGGGCAGAGCAGAGTGCTCATGACATTTGGAGTGACTGTAGGGCCTGTCTGCACCAAAAGGCTGAGGGGGTTCAGGGAGAGTGGACGCAAATCTGCATACACTTGTGCACCAACGCTAATGAGCTGTGCAGGGCAGGCGATACAGCTAGAGTCTTCTCAGGCTGCTGGGTCATCTCTTAACAGAAGTGACCTGGAGGCAATCAGGGACACTCTGTGTCATGTCGTTTGGGTCATGTAGGTGTGGCTGCGGTAAAACTGCAGAAGCTACTTCACATCATATTTTCATGTTAGAGAAATACAGGAAAAGCACTGTGTGGTGGGTGCAAGGCCAGGTGGGTTCTGTGTCCATCTGGGAGCGTATACTGCATGTGAACCATCAGAGACTGTGCTGGGCCTGGCAGTATTGCCTGTGTGACACAGAGCATGGAACAGTGAACATGATGCTTAACCTAGATGCTACCTCACCAAACTTTTAGCTGCCCAGCCACAGTGGGAAATCCAGATCAACTTGCCGCCTTGTCAGTGGGAGAGATGATCAGAAGGAATCCTCTTCAGAGGAAGATCTGAAGATCTTCCAGTTCTCAGTCGAACATCTCCCCTTCTCCATCAATGGCATAGGGACCCAAGAAAGGATGTCAAGAAACATTTGGGAGCCACGGTTTGCTCATGGTACCAGGTCTTCTGTCTCCTTGAGATAGAAGTTATGTGGTGGTGGCAGTTGGGCAAGTGCCCTTCCCAGTTGGATGTAGGCTAGCTACCCTGAGCAGGAACCCTACTCCTTCCTGCCCACGATCCTGCTGGCTCCAGTACTCTTGAATAACTCAATACAGATTAGCTCAGTTGCAACAGGATGGGATTAATATCTCTCTGCTCTTGGGAGATGGGCATTTAGTCTCTCACCTTACTTCCAAGAGTAAGTAGTTTCTCTCATCTCTCACTTCTTGGGTGAGTGTTTCCAGCAGGAAGGAGGGGAGCAGTTTGGAGGAGACTGCTCCTAGATAGCACTTCTTCGATGTGCCATTGACACGAAGGTAGAAAAAGCTGCATGTCCTTTGAAGATCAGAGTTACAGTTTGGAATGACCTGGGCAAAATGAAAGGAATGTCTTCAATTCATGGGACACATAAATTGAAACAGCAGACTGGGGTATGTAAGCAGAGTTTCGTCTTTTAAGAAACAAAAAGCAATGCTGCCATTCTGCTGCCTTACTTGGAAAACAGTGAACACTTCGGGTACTGCTCTCTAAGGAAGATGTGGACTCACTGGAGAAAGTCCAGAGAAGCTCACTAGATCAGAGGATAAGAAAATATGAGTTATGAAGAAACAGTGAAAGAGTCAGTTTGTTTAGTCTAGAGAAGAGAAGACAGAGAGAAGACATGATAACAGCCTTCAAATATGTGAAAGGATGCTTCAAAGACAAAAGGAATAAACTATTTTCCATGTCTTCTGGGAGATAGTGGGGCACTAGAGTAGGCTGACTGAGGGGTCTCCATCTTTTGGAGATTTTTAGGGACTGGTTAGCCAAATATCTGTCAAAATTATTTTGATAGGCCTGGGGTGGGAGGGAAGGACTAAATGACTGCTGAGTCCCCCAGACTCTCTGATGATTTTATTGGAGGTCCTCAGAGTGGGAGACTCTGGGCCTCATGGATTCTTCAATTTCTTGTAATTTTTTATTGCTAATGGACATTGGGTTTCTACACTTTGGCTAAAAAATTGATTTCCGAAAACATCACATACAAGATAGGAGGCAATCTTTGCTTCCCGGCTTCACCTATGTTAAATAGCACCTATTACCCCAGCACATGGTCCAACATCAATTCACTGTGGTGCCTACTGTTCCAACAGATCGCATGCCTTGAGGAGTTAAAAGAATCAATGAAATTCCCTTGAAATAATTTTGTTTACTGGAGATTTGAGTGTATCTTTATCTGTTCAAGAGACTGTGCAAGATCAGTCAAGTGTTTAGGTCGCGGGTTTTCAGCTTAAGTCACTTGTGCAGCCTGTGCTGCTTTAGTGAGCATCCATGTATCTGCTTTCCTGTAAATCTACATTAATCATGATGAATGGCGATGTACGTTGCAGGGTGGCAGGAAACTCTCCAGTGCAAACAGAAATCAGACAGGTTGGAGTGGCTCTGGAAGCTGCTACATGGTTGAGGCTAAAAGTAGTTTCAGCCTGTTAATGTTAAATCTTTAGATGTAGAGAGAAAAAAAGTAGAATGTTTTCATCTAGGGCTGTAATGGTGATAGAAAGCAGCCGCACACCAACAAAATAAGATCGTACCTCTTTGTAGCGGCCAGACCTACAAGCCTTATCTATGCTTGCTTTTATTGCCCCAGATTTTCCACCGCTGCTGCCAGAAAAGACAACGGTGGGAAGTTTGAGCCTTTGTGTGAATGAAATTATCATCACTGCAGGAGCAATCGCACCTTGGACCAGCCTTCTCTCTTGAGGAGGAGAATAAAGACTATTCAAGGAGGGCAAAAGATCTCTTAAAACTTGTCTTGTCTGTTCATTTCAGGATTGCTGGTGATACAGCACTCAACAAAAACATCCATGAGTCAGTCAGCGCTCAGATTCGGAAGAACTTTGCAAAAAGCAAATGGAGAGTAAGTGACCCTTCCCCAGGGATGACACTTAGACACACAACTCTGCAAACGTGGTGGCCATACAGCCACCCTTTCAGCATGTTACTGCTTGTGTGGCCCAAAATTTTGGTCAAAATAGTTGGTCCAGTCTTAGGTTACGTGGTCTTGCGGGGCCTTTGAAGGAGGATGCTACTAATCAAGTGTATAAACGTAGTAAGTGTGAGAGATGGTGCTGGGCCTGCTCATAGCTACAGCACCAGCTGTTATACGCAGAACTGGGGTCAGCGCTGTGGGGGGACATGAAGCAATGTGGATACTCTGTGTGTCGGTGCAAGGAAGGATGTGTCAAATAGAACTTTCCTTGTGGTCTGCCACACCCCAGCNGTTATACGCAGAATTGGGGTCAGCGCTGTGGGGGGACATGAAGCAATGTGGATACTCTGTGTGTCGGTGCAAGGAAGGATGTGTCAAATAGAACTTTCCTTGTGGTCTGCCACACCCCAGCTGAGTGCTAGAAGGAACAACGGGGAGCAGCACCAGGGCAGAAACACATAGGGTTTGATATTGCTGTTTCTAGCTTAGAAATTGGGAAAAGTTTGAAAGGTGACGGACTCATCCGCTTCTGACAACTGTGAGCAGCCAGGAGAGGAGCAGAAGTAACCTTTCCACCTCTGACATTTTCTTTCTTTCTTTCTTTCTTGTTTTTGCTTTTCCAGCAAGCGTTTAACGCCACAGCGGTCGTGCGACACATGAGACGGTTACACCTCGGCAGCAGCCTGGACAGCGCGAGCGCCAGCATGTCGAGCACCCTCAGCCTCGCCACGCCGCTTCCCGACGCAGCCACGCGGAAAGATTGTGAGTAGCCAACAGCCCGGCAAAGCTCCCGCCGTGGCAGCAGAGCAAATTCGCGGGTTCTCCATTTTGTCCTCGACCCCCAGGCTGCAGTCCTCACTGCCAGTAGGTTTGGCTTTCTGCAAGCAGGTGTTTAAAATAAGGACTGAAAAGGGACCGAGGCCCTCATTTCTAGCTGGCAAAATAAATAACAATTGAATTGGAAAAGTTCATGCACTAAAAAAAGGAGATTTTAGCTCAGTGCATTCTTGAGAGAAAAACACTATTTCTTGTAGAGAAAAAGGGCTTTCACTTGGGAAAAAGACCCAGGCCCCACAACAAAAAAGTTTTGTATTTGGTTGAAAGCTGAAAAAGTTTACTCAAGCTGTTTACGTTTGAGTTTCCAATATTATGATAAGACATTTTTCTGTAAAAATTGGCTTACTTTCCATTTCCATTTTCCATGGAGGAGACTGATCTTGCCAGTCTGACCCAGCTTCCCTCTCCCCAGGCCAAATTAAGCTCCGGTACGAAGAGGCTCGTTTGTCTGAGCAGGACGTGGGCTCTGTACACCACAGAGGGACTTGGCCCGCTGCCTTGTTTGTTATAAGCTATAATTGAGATTTTCAAGCTGCCCAATGGAGTCAGATGCTTGGGATATGTATTTTTTCTGAATGCTGGGGAAGGAGGCATGGCAGCAAAGGGATTGTTTGGAAGACAGAAATGCTTCCTCTGCGGTGAAGCCTATTTAATGCCTGGCTTCTGAGCATTTCTTTTATTCCCTTCTGTCCATCTCTAAAGATTTTTATATCGCAAAATGAAGGGACGTGGACTTTACAGTTAGAGTAGATTATTTTAAGGTGTGGCAACAAAAAGGAACGCTAATAGTTCATGGCATGGCAAGTCAGCACTTACTTCACTGGGGACTGAAGCGGTTGTTTCTAGGCTATATCCCACACTATTCTGGAATCGAAAACATCTACTGTACAGAACGGATTTTGGACAGTGCTGCTATCTGCCTCTGCCACGCCTGTCTGCCAGCCTCTGCTCCTTGATGAGGACATGCCACCAGCCACAGTGCCCACAGCTCTGGACAGAAACTGTGGTTTCTCTTGCTCTCATGGGCACGGTTTCCTCCATGGCTGGGGTGGGATCCGCCTTCCGGGAGCTGCGTGGGTTTTCTCTCCCAGCCTGTGCCATGGCTGAGCCAGAGCAGAGCCCCTGCTGTCTGCGTCCCAGGCCTGATGGGGATTCGTGCCCAGTGCCCAGTTTGCAATGCCCAGTGCCAAATCCCACAGCTGCCGCCGAAAAATCATCACTGTGCTCCTGGCACACATCGGGCACCTGCAAAGGAGCGATGCAGCGCTGACCAGCAGCAAAGCACTTCCAACCATGCGCTGGCAATGCAGCAATGTAGAAAATCCCTCGCAGGGGAGAAACACACCTTTGTTTTTGTTGCTGCTACCGTATGGCTAAGCCGGACCCCAGTTAGGTCTGGAGCATCTGACGACATGCTTCGCTGTTAAACTGGTGGGTGATTGATCTCCACCCATCTATTCGGTTCATCTCAAATGGCGCTAATTAATAGCATTGAGTACTCTGAATAGTAATGGAAAAACACCTGTGAGCAAGAAGGATGGGAAGAGAACAAAGTCTGCCGCTACAGAATCCAGCAGGTCCCTTTACAGAATCCGACCATATTTTGCAGTGATGGAGAAGTCAGCCAGGATATGAAGGATAAAACCAGATGTGTTAAGATAGGTGAAATTTTTTCATGCCAGAAATATGAGGCAGAAAAGTATCAAAAGATTTCCAAGCATCCCAGGTTAAGTCCAGTTTGCCAGACACTACAGAAGAGCTTGTCTTCCTCAAAGAAATTAATTCGAGTTAGGAGATGCTGGAGCGCCGGAGAATGGGTAAGGAGAGCCAGCAGCAAATACCAGGAGTGATATTAAGAGGGAGCTGGCATATCAAATGCACTCCAGATACCTCCTTTTGGGAGAAAGGAAACCTCTGAGGTCTCTGTCCTGCCTTTGTTTCTCAGTGGTTTTCTCTGGGGACAGATTTCTTGCACGAGCAAGATCCCATGCAGCAAGTTAGGTGAAACAGCTGCGCCACCATTACAAAATATAATACTGCCTAATGCTATTAATAGACACTTAATGAGCTCTCCAAATAGTTTCAAATGCAGCAATTTCACGTCATTGAAGACAATTAAATACAGCCTTCGCCTGAGAGTGGGTTCTGTCAAGCCGCATCCGAATTTGGTTCTCTGTATTAGGGCAGAGCAGAGACGATGCATTAGGCTGGCTTATGCTACCTGTCAGGACAGTCTAAGTGAATCAGTTGGGATTTCTCAAGTGTTATTGGCCTCATTCTCAGTCCATGCCTGGTTCATTCTGTTTACACGTGATTGGACTGCATAGATTAATTACAGCACCTATACCTGTGTATTTTTAAGATGATAGATAAATTGCAGCGTGAAGTCAAAATGCCAAATGTCGATACTGCTGGGAAACAGCATGTGGCCGAGTCTAAGTACAGCATAGTTATCCCTGAGGTTGAAATGCCACCTTGAAGCCTGGAAAAGTAGGTAAAAGTTGTAACAAGCATCAAAAAGATCCTGAGTAGTCAAGGGGCCATATGAAACTCCAGTCCAAGAATATATTAATATAGGTTTTATCCATCCTTTACTCACCAGGCTGAAAAAATGAACTGTATTTCTAATCACTCTAAGTCTGCATCTTGTCGGAACGAGGAGACCATACCAAGTCCCCATCCAGCAGCTCTTCTTGCACCAGATCTACCTTCGCACATCAGTGCCTACAAGGCTGCCAAACTGCATGCAGAGCTGCATGTGCTGGCAAAACCTAAGGATCTCACCGGTGGGGTCTCAACAGCCACTGGGAGAGGGTTAGTTCATCCGCAGAAAGCTCTGGCAAGGATCTGTTTTATATCTCTTCATTAATGCTTTCCACAGAAACTGCTGAAGTTGTGCTGGAATCGGAAAATCTTGAATCTGTCACTCAAAACTCAGTCTACTTTGGGTTTTCAGGGGTTGTGCTTTGGAGGGTTTTGGTTTTTAAAGCTGCGGTGGAGGGTTCACTGGAAGCAGACACTTTCTGTAAACATTTTAACTTAGCTAAACCCCCATTTTTTTAGTTTAAAATACGTCAGAAGTCTTTGATTAGTTCAAAAGAAACTGTCTGGGTAAATTCTGAGTCCAGATACTCAACCTACGTCAACCTACACCTCTTAGCTGGAAGTCCTGGAGACATACCAGCAAAACCTGGAGCGACATAAGCTGTTGCTAGAATGATGTCCAAGCCACACAAATTTACGTTCCCTCTAGGTTTACTGCAACTCATCAACAAAACTGACCCACTGTACTTTTTTATCAGCAGTTTCACAGGATACCCGGGGAAATTTTTTTAGTCCAGGTGCACAGTCTGTTCGTTTAGCTAGATGGCTGGGATGAGAAGTTTAATCATCTTTAACAACACGTGCACAAGGAAAATTATTCTGCGAAGTACGAAGCTGGAGGGATTTTTGAATCCCACAACTCTTTGTCTTCAGCCCCAGAAATATGGAATCGGTCTGGTTGAACACGTACCAGAGTGGACATTTATTCATTGCAACATGCGTATGCAACTGCCGGTGGTGGCAGTGGGCAAACAGCTGTGTGCCAGGAGGGTAGAAGATGCCCTGTGGAGGTACCGAGCAAAGCCATTGCTGTGGAAAGAGCAGGAGTGCTGTCTCCGGCTGTGGTCCTCTCCGCTCTGTAGTGTGCTACAAAAGAAACTCAGCTTTGCCCACATTCCCGCCTCCAAAGATAACATTTCTAACTGTATTTCTGGCTTTCCTTTTAGGTATGTCTCCATCCACTCTCTGTAGTTTTGTTTCATCTGCTTCTTCAGGCGTTTCTGCGGTAGGAGGGGACCGGAGACCCAGACCCACCACAGTGACCACAGTGCACACAGGGAGCAAGTGAGAGCCGGGGCGGCGAGGAGCGGGCAGGCGGCTGGGCTGGCAGGTTGCCTCTGCGCGATCCCACCCTGCGGTGCACGCTCCGCGAAGGACTAGAAGAAAGAAGATTTTTTATGGCCATATTTTATACTGCAATTCTGAAATGTTTCATTTATCACAAACTGCAATGACTCCAGGGGGGAACGGATCTAACAGTCTCTGGTGCTGTACATATATATACATATATATAAATATATATATATATATATGTGAGTCTAGCAATGTTCTAACTAATGAACACTCATTCTTTTCCCCAGTGATTTACTCTTTTCTCAGTGTAGGTAACAGTATATGTTGTATTTTTTTTTTCCATTAACTTTGAACATCTCAACTGGATTATTTAAATAGAGATACTTTTCTGAGCATTATTTTTTTTTTTCTTTTAAAAAGTACTTCCAGTAATGTCCCTCCTTCCAGTTCGCTGGGGGATAGGCTATTTCTGTAGGTAGGAATTGCCGTTAACTTTGCAACATGGGAGGATTTCAATGGCATGCCATTTCTCGCTCATCAAATTGGACTGCAAGTCTGCCTGGCTTTAGCAGAGCTGTTGCTGCTCAGATTAAGAAACTGCTGCTTTTCCTTCCCTCCTTCTTTTTGAAAGCCATGGCAAGTTAGATTGCCACCAGCTGGGAGTCAGCTCATCCTTGGTGTAGTTCCTGGGGTATAGCGCTGGGGATCTGCAGCACCATTGTTTCAGAGGAGGGGCAGGTACGTGGTGCCAGCCGGGAGCTGACCAGAGCTGAGCAAACAAAATGACAGAGCGTGGTCTCATCCTGCAGCTCCTATATCCCTCCAGTCACTGTGTATTATGAGCAGAGCGAAAGAAAATGATGTGAGGCTGGGAATCGTAGTCACCCTCTGCCACTGACGCGCTGTGCTGCCCTTCCGCAAGACATTTAATTCACCAGCCTTCCAGCCTGGCCTCTGGCATGGGGTGCATCCAGCCTTAGGGCTCCAGGCCAGATGTGCAGAGCACTTGCAGCTCCTTGAGGCTTTGCCTGACTTTGCTGATGCTCAGCATCTCCCAGAGAGGGCAAAACTGGGTATTGAAAACCAAATAAAAAACTTCGGACCTTAACATCTGCATCGCCATGTTTCACCCCTGGGGAAAGGGGCGATGCTTGCACCCATCTGTGAAGCACTGGCCAGCTCTTGGTGCAAAGTGCAGGACCTGGTGTAGTATTACTCCATCACACATCTGGCTGAGGGATGGCGAGGGGCACTGAGCTGGGAAAGCAAGACCTCACCAAAAGGCACAGGCACACGCAGGGGCAGTGGTGGCACTGCCTCCCCCTCCTCCCCAGAAGCTCATATGCAAAAGCAAGCTCAATTTCCCCATTTTTTTAAGCACTAAATACATGCACTTCCCAGGCTCCGTGTGCTGGCACATCATCTAGGAACAGCCGCTATGACTGTTGTACAGCCATGCATCAAAGCAGCTTGAAAGAGAGAGGAGAGCAAATCTGCTTGGATTTGTCAAAGGGCTCCAGGTTACTTCTACACCATTCCCAGCCGTGATTTTCCTTTGAGGAGGAAAGAAGGGAGGTGGGCAACAGAGGCAGACACCCTTCTCTGGCCACTGTGAGCCTCTTGCACCCCAGACGGGTCCATCCCCAGCCAGAGGCACAAGCCATTCCCTGCAACATGCTCCATTGCCACACTTGTCCCATTTATCCCGCACAAGAAATTGTGAAAGCCAGCCACAGACACTGCTCAATATATCAGGCAATAGTGACCATGCTGGGAAAAGCCATAAGATATGTATTTTTCATTGAGACTTCAAAATTCTGTTTCAGCTTCAGCCAGTTGGCTTCAACCAGCAGAGCTGGGATTTCATCCATCATATTTTGAGTACTAAAAGCTGGAAAAGCAGGTGGCAGTGAGCACTGACTCTGTTTGAAATAGCCTCTCTTTTGGTGGCACTTAAAGCTGGTGCACCCAATAGATCTCTAGTTTCCTGGGTATTAAGCTGCTCTCCATTTTCAGAGGGACATCTGAGTGGGCCCCTGGGACCCCCTGGTACTCCCCACCATGTTGCAGCTGCTACGGATGCTCACGCAGAAAAGCTTCTACTTCAACTTCTCATTTTAGGAAAGATGCCAGATATTGGTGTCTTTGGGGCTGGTAGCAGAACTCCACACAATTTCCCCAGTAAGGTCTTCTGACCAAGCTTTGGGTAGACCGAAGGGCAAGGGACCTCCTTGCTGCAAGTCATGCTCCTATCCCAGTCCCCAGGCCACTGCCACCATGTAGTCCTGTTCCACTGGCGAAGAGTAGGAAGAGCTTTTTCAACATTTATCCTCGGGCTCTTTTTGTTTTGCTGCAAAGATATCTGAAAATGAGTATAATACAATTTGAACTCATTCTAAGGCCGGTTTACTTTGCCAGCCTAACAAGGAAGCTTTAGTTTAGGAGAGACTCCTGTCCCAATAAATTCAAGTTATTTTGAACCCACGTAAGCTCAGCTGGCCTACTCTGCTCCAGTTGCCTGGATGTAAACAGGCAGCCCCCCAGTTTCGAGTCAGTGGAGTTCCCCATGCTTACAGACATGAAACGAAAAGCAGGATTTGCTTAGGGAATATTTTTGTCTTTGTACAGTTGTTTCAAAGATTAGGGCTCAAGCATCCCCTCTTTGCCTTCTCTTCTGAAACCTGAGGTCTGGTTTGGACTTCTTGTAGTCACTAAGGCCACTAATCAAAATACAGCATCCAAACATATCTTGTAGAAAAAAGAGAAAAGCAAATGATTTCCGTCTGCAAAACAAAAAGCAGTGGTGGGAGCAAAGGCAGACATGCTGTCCTGCAGATGAGGGGGTTCCCATACGCTGGCTGCCCCTCCTTGCTGGATGCGTTCTAGGTTTTTTTGTTGGGAGGGGTACTCTCTCCTTCCACACTTGGAATTAGGGTGATTTGTTTTCCTTCCTGCAAGTAATATTCTGCCGTAGTTGTGTAATTTATCGTCATTCTCTTTGGCTTGCTATCAGCTGCTGGGTTCTTAAGACAAGAAACAGAAGCATTTAAAAGCAAAATTGTTTCTTTCTGCTACAGTTTTGGGTGGTGGGAATCTCTTGTTTTGTATCAGCGAAACACAGCTGCAGACCTGACCAGGGTTCGCCACCTGCTTAGAGATGTCTGCTGTCATTGAGTCCCGAAGTATCTCTTGGTTAAAACTTCTCAGTTTCAATCTGGGCAAATAAGTTAACCAGGATGACTTACCGGGACCAGGTTTATTGAGGGGGCCGGAAACGTTTGCCTCTCGGCAGCACAGCCGGCTATGGCAAGTGCTCTGGCATCGCTTGCTGGGGATGCTCCAGTGCTGTTGTGTATCCTTTTGCCCCAACGCACCTCTGCTCAGCCACTCTCACGAGTGAATAATGTGTGCATGTGGGGAAAGGGCTAATAGCCCAAACGCAGAGAATTCAAAACAAATCCCCAACTGGCCTTGTCATGAAGGAGCAGGTAGAAAATTCCCTCTGGGCTCTTTCCCAACAGACTGTCCTACTAAGCAATATGTGATTTGCTCCTCACATGAGGACTTCAGCCTGGACTCACGTGTCTGTTACCCTTTGCTGCTTTACTTGACTGGCACCAATGTCTTTTTCCTTTGTAACTTGTTTTCCTCAGCTCCTTCCCCTTCTTTTTCTTTGCTTGCAGCTTTCATTGTTGATTTTTACCTCCAGAGTCACAGAGGCCATCTCTGATGCCAACAGCAGTACCCTTGCTGGGAAAACAAAAACAAAATCCAGAAAACCTCCAGCTGGCCCCTTAGCCTGCAGAAGAAGTTGTGAGGACAGGCTGCCTGTGAACTCTGCGAGCTGAAAGTCAGTATTGCAGTGGCAGGGGTTTCCGCTGCTGGTTTTGCATGTGACTTCATTCCCAGTGCATCCTAACTTTCTGCTGGACCTCCCCTTCTGCAGCATGAAGTGGATATTGGCCCTGCGGCATGGCTAGCGGAGAAATAGGAATATGGGGAAAACCTGGCAGTGATGCTTTCCCGAGACTGTGTTACTCTGCTGGTGATGTCTCTTCTGTCCTGGTTGCTATTGTACAGGTGCCATTAGAGTAGTGGGTGCAGAAAAAAAAAGTAGGTTTTTACCTATGCGTTGTGTGTCTCTTATGGTTGTGGTGCTGAAATAAAACCAAGAAATGACAGAGGTTCGTTCCTGATATGAATCAAACCACAAAAAGGGGTGTCAGCCCACTGGCAGAAATCTCCAT
The DNA here is from genome assembly GCA_013398225.1 of Steatornis caripensis. Classification (NCBI taxonomy): domain Eukaryota; kingdom Metazoa; phylum Chordata; class Aves; order Caprimulgiformes; family Steatornithidae; genus Steatornis; species Steatornis caripensis. The sequence continues at coordinate 394,614 of VZSC01019648.1, forward strand.
GCAGTTCCGCAGTGGGCACTAGGTGGGGGTTTCCACTGTGCGTGTGCCCTGCATCACTCCATGGCCATTGACAGTATTTGTTCTATAATCCCTGAGAGGCATCAGGACTTGTCCAAAGCTTTTCCTAGCCCCAGCAGACAACACAGCCCCTGACCTCTGGGTTTTCTCCCCAAACCCTCTGCAAACCAGAGCATGCCCTCCAAGGTGCCCAAGAAATGCAGCGGCAGCCGACCCCGAGGCTGGCACTTCCTTAAGCGTGACCCTCTTTTTAGTGAAACAAGCCTCCAGGGAAAGCTAAATAGCTTTTAGCCATTGGTGAGCAGGGAGAATATTGTCCTTCGATGTGAACTTCGTGTTAACTAGATCAGATATAGGGAAACCTTTGCTATTATTCCCCCCTGTGATAACAGATCCAGACCAGAGCAGCACTAGATGAGCACTGCGTAAAAACACCAGATTGACTTTGCCAACAAGATCATGCAGACTGTAGCCCTCTGCCTTTGCTCTTTCCAAAGAGTCAGGGGATTAATACTGGCAAAACAACAGTTTCTAGACTGAGCCTCAAGGTACAGAAATCTCTTCCTTTCNATCCAAACCAGAGCAGCACTAGATGAGCACTGCGTAAAAACACCAGATTGACTTTGCCAACAAGATCATGCAGACTGTAGCCCTCTGCCTTTGCTCTTTCCAAAGAGTCAGGGGATTAATACTGGCAAAACAACAGTTTCTAGACTGAGCCTCAAGGTACAGAAATCTCTTCCTTTCAGCATATGGAAATTCCCATTTAATGGGATTACTTGCGTTCTTGCTCCCATGCTTATTTGTCTGTCTGAATTGGGACCTGAATGCATCCCAGAAATTATTTGTGGGAAGGGATTTTTGCCTTCATTATCGTGCTTATTTGCACCAGAAACTTCACGCTAAGCATTATACTCATTCAAGCAAAAAAGCAGAAACACACATGGAGACTACGGCATCCAAGGAAAACAGCATCAAAACCAAGCGTGGAGGCTTAGTTGGCAAATCGCTGTGAGCAATGGCTGAGCGAGGAAACAGCAACCTGCTCACAAACATTGCACAAGTGGAGTTTCCCCGGGTAAATTCCAGATTTCTTGCCCAGGAGCAAGTTTTACACAGTCCCTTTCATTTTTCCCTGCATTCCTGCATCTGGGTCCTGCCTTCCCATCCTGTCTGCTGGGGTGGTCCAGTCTCCCGACACTTGTATGCGTGCGTGCATGTGTATGTGCATGTTGCGGCCTCAGGGATTGCAAGTCCCACCAGTGGGAGATCAGGAGTGGGTTCAGGTTTTTTGGTCTGGCTATGCACCATTCAGTCAAAGCTGTGTAAATAGTGTTTGTAACGGAGGATAAAGGTTCTTTAGCCCAGACTCTGGTTTTCAAGACCCCTTCCCCACCACAAACCATACCACTGATGGGTCCAGGTAGCTATTTTTTTCCTCCTCTTCATAAATGATAAGGTCAGAAGAGCGGCTCTTACATTGTTCCATGCTCCGGAGTGGAATCAGGACATGTATGCTCACAAGCGCTGTGAAAAAACACTGCTGAACTAGTGATGAGATCAAACGTCCAATAAATGCATGATTCTGCACTGCATGTATTAAACTGCTGTTCACTGTTTCTGTATTTCCCAAGCCTTTTCTTTATGCATATTCAACCCAACCTTTCCTTCGAGGGGTTTACTTCTACATTTTGCTTTTAAATGGCTCAATGTATCTGTAACTTGAAACCCATCATTAAGTTTGAGCAAATGCAAAAGCTGATGTTTTGTAAACAAGATACTGCAAAGCCTGGTGATGTATTTTGTCTTTCTGTTGAATGCCCTGCAGCATGTACAGGAAGAGTCACCATCCAGAGCAGCTTAAAACTATGCAGCAGTCACATACACACGTCTAGAAACAGGGAGTCGGGGAGCGTCCCTTTTTGAAGACAATGCTTAAAAATTTGATCTGCATCAAAAATTCCTTCCCTGGGCTGCTAATGCTCAGTACTACCAAGAAGTATGTTGGTGTGTCTCTTTGTTTTTTCTTTTTTCTTTTGGTTTGTTTTTCTTAGTCAAAACTCAGACTGATTCACTCAATTCTCAGTATTTTTCTCTTCCTACAAAATATTCCTTTCTCATCTGTTGCAGAACGAACTGCATTTTGGGGACCAAGATGCTGTGGTTATTTCCCTGCACAAAACAGAGCAGAGAGCTGAGCTAATTATCCCGTCCTGTCCAAAGCATCACCACCTAAATACTCACATTTGATCCTTGAACCTCCACATAGTACCACCATTTCTCCATGGAAGAATTTGGTGTGGTAGTTTTCCTTCTTCCACATGGAAATCATGCCCTCGCCTCTCTTCTTTTAATCTTTGACCAATTTTCATTTGTGCTGGTCTTTCTAAAGCAGGGTACAGCATGGTCACACGGTACTTGCAGTACCTTTATCCCAATCCTATTGTGGGCATCAGAAGGGCATTGGTCCCAAGCTCCTGAGTGGTTGCTGTGTTAGTGTGGAAGATGCTCAAGTTCCCAATACTCAAAGCAGAGCCATCTGAAATGGCTGGGATATTGCTCCAGTTTCCTGGCAAGGATGTGCCAAGCAGTAGGGCTGGAGAGAAAACACCATGCCAGTGGCGTAGGGAGCAAGTATCAATCCTTGGAAATTATGCAAGGAACCGCTCTGTGGTGGCTGAAAGCATCAAGAAGTCTCGAGCCCACCTTCAAGGCTGGTGCTCAGCCAGGATGCTGTGCCATTGCCAAAGCACTACATGGCAGCATAAAAAAAAATCATTAATAATGGTTGTAATCAACCTGAGTTCAGGTTGCTGAGGCAGCACATGGTACAAGGACGTGGATGTGTGCTGTGATTCCTGGTGGATGGGAGCTACTAGGGGAGGGCTCAGGGTAGCTCCAAGCCTTTCCATCTCTCTTCCGCAACCCCTGAGCCCAGCATGGCATTACACACGCTGTGCTGTAGCATGACCTCCGAAATGAACAGCGTAGAACATTGTAGCTCAGTGGGAGATATGGTGTGGCTCACGTTTCTGGTCAACACGTCGTCAGCATCCTGTTGTACATTGGCCTATATATGAGAAACAGCATTTTGGTCAGTTTGGACCTTTTTTCAGATAGATATTTCATTAGGGTCAGAAAAAAATGATAAAAAGCCCAGTCTGCCCAGACTAGTGACTCCCCAAATACCCGCAACTGCAGAACATCTCTCAGTTGACTTTTAATGAAAATGCAAGCATGTTTTCTACAAAGGCTTAAATCTTAATCAAGGAATGTCAGTGTGCCTAATATTGCAGGTCTTGTGATTGATACAAGTTCGTAACAGCATCCATGTCCAAAAAGAAGGGAGAATGTGTATTTACTCCATGCATGTATTAAGGCATTGCAAAAGTTTTATCTGCATAATGAGTTTGCAATACTGCAAATTGTTAATGGGGCTACGTCGCAAGTGGTTCTCTGCCTTGACAATCACGTATACATATCGAGATTTCTATCATAATGACAATTTAAAGGGATGATTAATTGTTTTCCTCCAATAAATCTAATTGAATCACCCTGATGTGAAGTCTGATGTTTTTGAGTGCATGAGTCTCCACCCATGTGCAAGAAAGGGAGTGAGTTATTCCCATGGCTGCTTCACTGCTCTGTTGTGTTTTATGCAATCATGTCCCTTTACGTCCCAAAGAAGGACAGTGAGATTTCTTTTTCCTCCCTAATTCACTCCATAGGGAAATGAATAAAAAAGATTATTTGCCCTTCAGGGACTTCCTAAAGCTGCAGTTGGAAGTGATGTTGAGTGTCAACACACGGAGACATGGCTGTCTCCTGGGGGCTCACAATGTCTCTGTGGGGCTCAGTAGAGGAGATGCAGTTGTTGGAGTCTGCTGTCCCTGCTGTTGTGTGCGCTCCATCATTGGCTTCCTTTTCCTGCAGATCATGTTCGCAGTGTGTGTTATGACTTGCCTTTTTTTTTTCTCCCTTATTCTTAATTTTCCCCCCATTTTTTTTTCTGCTTTTCTGGCTTTCACTCACTGGCACACAAGAATGCCTTCCTCTTTAAAAATAGCTGGCAAAATCACTACGCCCAGAGAAGCATTCTTGGGCACCCAGCAGGAAGGTGAGCCCAGGCTTGAGGTCAAAGTCAGGTGGTTTTAGACATCTGGTTCAATAACAGAGCTGAAAAGAACAGCCGCAATAATGGCTAGCTCATAGCAATATAAAGAGAAAGGTAAGTAATTAAACAGCTTTTATATTGTGAATGAAGAAACAACCACCAGAACCAAGTTGGTTACTCTTTCAAAGCTATGGTAGGCAACTGTGGCCACAGATACTGGACTGTACAATGAGACATGGGATGACCTGCCATTAGTGCTATGGAAAAGCACATCCATGGGAAGGTACGTCTTTGGAAAAGTTCATCCATGCACAAAAACGGTGGCAGGGAGTAGGATAGAGGTGGAGGGTGACACTGAGGCATACACACATGATTTGCAGTGTCAGGAAGAGCAGTAGATCCTGTGGAAAGACTCTACAGTCTTCCTGCGTGTGACAAGCCTGAGCTCTGACCACCCCTTCATATTCAGCATCACACCCCCACCTGTGTAAGGTAGCTCTCCTGGTTTGGCTCAAATTCTGCAGACTTACAGTAGTTATAGGCCTATCCCACATTTCACCATGACATTGAGACTTGTCCAGGAAAATCTGCTTCTCATGTCTTGGTTTTAAAATCACAAGTTTCTCTGTAGACTCAGTACTCACCCACTAAGCTTTTCTTAGCTGAGACAGGGCAGAAGATCACCACAGGACCGTTGAACCCAGTGGGACACGGCAAAGGATCGCTACAGGACGCTATAAGATGGGCTCTTGATGCCGTGTCAGTATTTACTTGATCTTTGTGCATTTTCTTCACTGTTATGAGCTCAGTAACAAATTTTTGACTGTTTGAAACAAATGAGATAAAACATCAGCACAGAGAAGCCAAAGGGACAAGATGAAGGTAAGGCTATAGAAAACATTATGCTTGCATCCTTGCCAAGATCCACAGTCATGTTTGCACTGGAGGGAAGGGCACCATCCCTATTTTGAAGGCTTTCCAACTGTTGGTATGCACTGAGGGTCTGGCTTATGCCGTACATCAACCTTTCTTTGCTGTACCAAGCCCATTTCTCAGCTCCTTTGCTCTTCAGCACTGTCCCTCAGCAGAACCAGGGCTCCAATGGACATCACTACACGATGGGCAGCTCTTCTTTCGCAGTCAAGAGGAGTTTCTCATGAGTGATATCTGTTGAAGGAGAGCATGTGCAGGTGCCCAACCTCACAGACCATCCAACTTGAGCAGGGATAGAATAGATCGCCTGTAGTTCAGGGCCCTCCATGTCCAGGTGATGATGAGAAGGAGACATTCTGCACAGGGCTTTCAGCCGCAGCACTTGTTTCCTTGCAGCATAGACAGTCCTACCATTTCTCTGGTTATGCCTACACTGAATTTCATCCTTAAGGCCAAATGTACCTCCCAGCTTATCTATGCATCCACAAAATCATACTTTCAGGTATGGGCTTCTGAGGGTCCCTTTGCGTACTCCATGAGGAGAGAAGATGGGCCTGCACTGCACCAAAGCAATCCCAGGACACCAACAGCTGCCACAGGAACAAGTGCACATGCTATTCCTATCATATTAACCTTCCTCCCAGCTCTGGACATACCTTAGGGAAAGGGTTCACTTTCATCGCTGTGGGTATCATCTGCCCTGCCCAGCACATCTGAGTCGTTGTTTTGGTGCAGCCTCTTAACAATGCTGAATTACTGTGATAATAATAATTTTTTATAACTGTGGGGGTGGGGAAGAAGGACCATCTGGACCAGCAGTGCAACAATTCAATTGAGTATTTCCAGATTGTTTGGCGTTTGGGCTTTCTGGATTACATTGAGATAAATTCCTGACTTCCAAATTCTGTTTACTTACTCTGAATTGAAAAGCTTATTTTCTTTTTTCATCTTTGGGTTTTTCTTTTTATAATTACAATATTCTGATACAGTTACAGTCAATTAACGGTCCATTTACCTTCTTCATAAAAGAATTTTTTTAGGGAAATTAATAATAACAATAATAATAAAGTTGAAAAGCAATTTGTTGTTCCCATCGAACTCATGAGCTTTGTGCTTTCTTTGGCGCCATATAGGCTCCTGTATGTTTTTCATTTTCTTTCTTTAGGGCAGAAGCAAAAACTGTGTTCACATCCCTGCCTCGGCTTACAGTCAAGCAGTGACAAGAAATGTATGATAAATTTCAAACAAATACTTTTTGTTGGAGGCCGGCTGGGCAGGTAACCTCTATACTGAAAAGTCACATATCACATTTATAGCAGAACTACTTCAAGTTGGCGTTTGCTCAAAGAAGCATCTGAAATGTCACTTTCTCTTCCAATCCCTGATCCAGTGCAGGTCAATGTAGCACCTAAGTGGATCGTATCCCTGATCCACCATGAGGAAAAACTGTGCCACAAAAGTTATAATTGTGGTGAACCTAGACTGACCCTCAGTTAATGAAAAAGATCCTGTCTCTGTTGATAAGAGAACACAGGTACATGATGGAAACACACAGGAGTTGTTATATATGTAATACAACACAATAAAATACAATACAATGTAATATAATATGTCATGTTAAGTTATATTTATTATATTATATTATTAGTCTCTGCCAGACCAAAGCAGAGAGACAACATGGCATAAACTGAAGGTTTGGGACCAGGCTACAGAGAGAAAAATGCCTTTTCAGTATTCAAATGGTAGGATTTTATCAAGTATTTCAAGTGAGGAAAGAAGAAAAAGAACAAGTTTTCAGGTACTTTTTTGTCACAATATCTAGAGAGGGAATTCAGTTATGATCAGGCTAGGGCTGAATACCTGAGATAATGCCACCAAACATGTCAACATCAGAGACCACTTCCAAGTCAACTGACAATCACCTTGGAGGCTCGTCTTGAGGGACTTCGAACTCCTCTTCCCTCCCTAAGTATTTGTTGTACATATATATTCGTCCCTGATGTGCTTTACAGGAATATCAAGACAGAACCACAGAATGTCCAAGGATGGACCCTCAACAACCTCTCTGGTCATGGGCTTCACCAGTCCAGGGCAACAGACTGCAGCATTGGCTGAGCCTTCACTAACAAGTCCCGATAACATACAAGTTAGTTAAAGATCCCAAAGAACGATGGAGGAATTCAGATTTTGGTTTCAACCTTCATCCTCTCTTTTCCTTCTTCTTTGCCATGAAGAATATGAGTATCTTTGGAAATACGTGTTGATGAGGTCGGTAGTCTAAATGCTTTCCTGAAGGACAGCTTGCCATTATGCTGGTCAGAGATCATTGAGGGTAGAAAAGTCACATTATGCAGCAGGTGCCATGTACTTGAGTTTACCTATGGTTCCCATTAAATCTATAGACAGAACCAACTGTTCAGCAATTCCACTGGAAGAAAGACCAACACCTTCAAGAAAGAGCTGTGGTTAAGAACAATTTGTTAGCAGGACACCTGAGGGCCTTACTTATCTGTGCAAATGGAGTGGTGACAGACGATAAGATGATTTAGCTCCAAATGTGGCTGAACAGATGGACAGAGTTCTAACACCTGTGCCTGGAAGTCACAGAATCACAGAATCACAGAACAGTAGGGGCTGGAAGGGCCCTCTGGAGATCCCCCAGCCCAACCCCTCTGCTAAAGCAGGTTTGCCTAGAGCAGGTTGCACAGGAACGCGTCCAGGCGGGTTTGAATCTTTCCCAAGAAGGAGACTCCACAACCTCTCTGGGCAGCCTGGGCCAGGGCTCTGGCACCCTCACAGTAAAGAAGTTCCTCCTCATGCTCAGGTGGAACTGCCTGTGTTCCAGTTTGTGCCCGTTGCCCCTTGTCCTGTCGCTGGACACCACTGAGAAGAGTCTGGCCCCGTCCTCTTGACACCCGCCCTTCAGATATTTGTAAGCATTGATCAGATCCCCTCTCATTCTTCTCTTCTCCAGGCTGAACAGACCCAGCTCTCTCAGCCTTTCCTCATAAG
>VZSC01019648.1:403673-450034 GCA_013398225.1 Steatornis caripensis
TCTGCACCACCGATCACAACCCTCTGCGCTCTGCCATTCAGCCAGTTCTCAATCCAGCTCACTGTGCTCTCATCTAGCCCACACTTCCTATGCTTGTCTATGAGGGTGTTGTGGGAGACAGTGTCAAAAGCCTTGCTGAAGTCAAGGCAGACAACATCCGCTGCTCTTCCCTCGTCTACCCAACCAGTCATGCCATCATAGTCACCGTGTCCAGGCCTACCTATGGCCGCCACGTGGCCTGGGAGGTCTGTTGTGCTGTGCAGTCAGGCAGTGCTCCCCAGCAAGCTGACAGACCTGTACCAGGCTGTGCCCATCACCACTAAGTTGATTGTAATAATATGAGCTGGGGACCTCAACTGGAAAGTATTTAATTCTTTAAATTCTCTCGTGGCAATGTTAATACAGTAATTCTGTTTAGCATCAGCCTCATAACTTGTTTTGATTATCTATGGCCTTATGGTGGTGATTTAAACCTACTGATTTATTGATTCAGTCTTAATTGGGTCCTGAACTGGGTCATTGCATCATTTTATCTTTAATTGCTTTAATGAAAGTCTAGCAAATTAGGCTGGTAATATGATTGCTTAGAGGGATTTTTGCCTGTTCATGCTTCTTAATGAAATCCATAAAAAGTGAAAAAAGGAATGAGCTTATCCTACTGAATTGCCACTTGTATCATGGAGTCAGAGTGAAACTCAGAAAATCAATCTGCAGTGCCCTTGGCTCTTCCTCCAAATACACGTCCTCAGAAAGAAAACTTTACACATCAGCAAACATCCCCACAGAAGAGAAGTGGAAGTAAGTAAGTAAGTGGCAAAATGTGAAGCTAAAATCTTCTTTCCTTTTCCTGCTTTTCAGTCTTCCTTTGGCTTTGCGCACAAATCATTTCGGAGAAGACCTAAAAACGTACGTAGATCCCAAAAGTGAACTTCAGCCCACTGGCTAGAGGACACTCTAATTCTTCCTGTTCTGGTAGAACAAATCCCTGTGGGTTTTTGAGGTTTTTCATCATGTCCGAAACAGTTTGCCGCATCCCCCTTCTCTTTCCTGGCATCTTGCTGCCCAAATATTTTAGGCAGAGGACTCAGCAGCACCTGTGAGAAGGACCGTTTTCTCCACTCTGTCTGTCATGACATTCATGAGAAGCAGCCTTGGCCGTCATGTCTGCCCTCCATCACTGCTGCATACTGTCCATTGCGTGCACAGGTCCTTGCCACCTCTTTCCCATTGGATTTCCAGCAAGGCTACTGCATCTGCAATGGATTTTCTACGCAGTGAGCTAATGAGCTCTGTATTGCCAAAGCTGCCAGTAACTTCTGACAGCTTAATGTCCCCCTGTTGTATGGCTAGAAACACGCTGCTTCCTCCCACTCCTTGTTCATCACCAAAGGCCATACATCATGTCTCACTTGATGCTGGCTCCTGCTGCAGAGAAAACATCATTACGTATCTGCAGTGCAAAGCACCCCACCAGCCCTGCTCATACACCTCAGAGCCTATTCCTATAAAGCATACAAAGAATCTGCTCTGAAGATGAAGTTGTGAAACCAAAGAATATCTGCAGTCAAGTAAAAAAACCCCGAGAATTAAGAACACAGCAGATAGATAAGGAATACAAAGTTCAGATCCGCTTGATCCCCAGCGTGGCAATGCATTTTATTTTATCCCTTTAGCAGAACAGGGATTTTTGTCTCTGCGTGGGCTGTAACGATGTGGCTGGAAAGCTTCCCTTGTCTTTAATTAAAACAGTGTGTTTACAGTTTCCTTTCTCCAGCTTGTTTAGGCCCTGAGTGAGTGTACAGAACTAGGTAGCTGTCATGGGTGCTCTGAGTGCAGCACTAACCTCAGTCCACTACCCAGAGCTGTATCTGGAACCCCAACAGACTGTCTCTGGGCTGCCCACAGCTCTAACTGCACCACCACATCACCGTGCTGGGGCTGTGTTAGGTGCTGCAGTAAAAGTCAGCTGTCCCAAGCTGGCTGCATCTGAATGCCCAATGTGCATTTTAAGGCAGTTGCAGTTGGTACAAAAAAGCCTTCTACAAGGTCAGGCCCACCAGATCAGAAGGAGATACACAATATTTGCAAAGCCAACACAATGTGTGGTTTAGTTTTGCCTGGAAGATGAAGTGCGCAGGGTTTGTGTCCATTGCAGGATGGCTTCAAGGCTAGACTTGCATGATTGTACTCGCAAGGATGAGACTGGGCAAGAGATGTCTGAGGTCTTGGGCGGTTGCCNTACAACATTTGCAAAGCCAACACAATGTGTGGTTTAGTTTGGCCTGGAAGATGAAGTGCGCAGGGTTTGTGTCCATTGCAGGATGGCTTCAAGGCTGGACTTGCATGATTGTACTCGCAAGGATGAGACTGGGCAAGAGATGTCTGAGGTCTTGGGCGGTTGCCTATTGCCTGGCGTCCTGGTGCTGGTCATGCAGTAAAGGCGCTCTGCACCTGGGGTTTCACCTGCATGCCAGGAAACCCTGCTGAGTGAGCCCCTCCAGCCCAAGGCATGGATCAGGCTGCCGTACTGCTTTGCAGGGCAGGAAGGTCCAGTTCCATGGATGCTTCCCCAACAGCATTCACTTTGTCACTGGCAAGGCTTTGCTGGAGGTGTGTAGGGCCACTGCCTGCATCAGTGGGAAGCAGGCAGATTCAGTGCAAGGGGAGGTGTGGAAACTGTTTCCCTCCCCAGATACTCTGCCCTCAGATGACCCACATGGCTGCAAGGAGGGCAGCCCTTGCACCCAGCATTTAAGGTTCAATAGGTCCATGTCAGGCCACTGCCAGTGTATTAGCTCCTTATACTCACCTGTGTAATTGTGCAGAGGCTGTGAAGGCTCCTGGCAGATGTCAAACACCTCATTAGTGGTGCTGATGTCTTCTGCCTCAGGCTGTATCTCAACAGGTTGGGTATTTTTTGTCTATGCTTGTCCAACATACATACCCTGAGCATAGATACCTGCTGAAGCGTTCATACATGTTGCAGCACGTCAGTGTGTGCTATCCTCCAGGCCTGGCACCTTCAGGATTTTCATCTGAGTATGTGCACTCACCCTGAAGCTGCCAGTCCTGGGCCTGGCATTGATCGTTCCCTTTAGTATTAAAATGCTTTTGGGTAAAAACCCAAGATGAGCGCCTGAGTCAGTCTTTGGTGCAAAGGCTTTCCCCTGCTTTGGTCAGTGTTGGTGCCACTGGGCTTCAAAGCCCCATTACTCACAGGCAGTCCTGGGGGCTTTGTACTCCTGGCTGTGCTTTGGTCCAGGTCTGGGTGGAGCATCCCTCCCAGCCTGGGGCTTCGGCCACAGTCAACAGCTTGGTGACAAGGATGGGTGCTGAGGAAGGTATTGAACCATGGTTTCTCAGTTCCCATGGTCCATGTGTGCATAAGTATGTGCTAAACTGTGTATTAGGTCACATATTAAAACCAGACACTGTCACTAGGGTAGCAGTATTGGCTGGCTCCACTCTTGTGATTATTTTTTAATATCTATACTGTTATCAATTTTGTTACTAATTACTATACTAGCATTGATTTTTATTTTGTTTTTAAATTGTTCATTTTGCTTTTTATTGTTATTATTTTAGTTAATATTATTTATTTACCATTTTATTTCCTTGGCTACCCACTGAAATAAAGGAGATGCCCAGTTATCTGGGATGTCCCTTTGGCCCAAAATCCTAGACAAATAGCTGCCACACATGTGTTTACAGGCACCACATGCGGTAGGTCAGCTGCCTCTGCGTGTGTCTGCCCCTGCCAGCTGTGCCCTCTCTGCATGGTCTTGGTGTAAGTACTTGGCGATGCCTGGGAAATCATCCCACCAAGGCTGTGCTGGGAGGCAGCGATACAGCAGGGTTTAGCCCAGCAGCTCAGTCTGTCTCTGCAGGGAGTTGTTTCCCCCCGAGGTGACTCTCTGATTTGGGACACCCCGTACTGACGGCAATCTGGTGCCCGCATTGGCCGTCTAACATTGCCCAGTCCCTGTTGAAACCCTAACACTCTTCATCAGAGTCCCTGTTCCTTTTCTGTGGGGTTTGCAGTCTGCTCCCATAACCAGACCTCGATCTCCAATCAATGTGAAATCGTTTCACGTTTCGTGTCTTAAATGGCCTTGTTGCTGCGGCAGGGATTGTTAAACAGCTCTCCTGATCCAGATGTGCCTGCATGGCAAGGCTTGAGCCATAGTTATCAAATGTAACGGAGGACTCAAGGAGCAGTGGAAATCTAAGATTATATTATTATATCACATGCTATGCATCCCTCAGTGCACTCAGCAGTTCAGCATGTGCCATTCCTAGTGATCAAGGTGGCAAATGCTGTTGCAACAGGGCCCAGAGGGGCAATATCATTGTTGCCTTGTGGAGGTGAGACGCTGAAAGATATGTACGTATCTGCGTCTCGGATGGATTCGATACGCTCATGATGTCTGACCGATGCTCAGGACCTTATCCTGACAAAACTGATGATAGTGCTTTATTGGAGACATCTGTCACAGAGGATTTAAAGGCGATTCTCCCAAACTACTTTACAAATGCGCCCACTTTGTTGACATCACTTTTCAGTGTCCTCCTGCCACCCCATCCAGCAACTCTCCCCTCCCTGGAGGGGTTATGGATTAATTTATTTCATCTCAGGCACTCTCCAGCTCACAGCCCTGTTTTGTGATGGGCCATGTAAGCATAAGTGCAGCGTGGCTGGGTGTGTGACGGCTCATGTTTGGTGCAACTGATACTCACTTGTGGAAGGGACATAGTTTATCAGGCGATCATCTCAAACAACAGGGCTACGAGCAAAACCAACTGGTACTACTGTGCTTTCTTGAGTCTTGGGGACACAAGAAATCAGGAGGTATTTTTTGAACCAGGTGAGCTTTCCTGGTTTTGCAGGTTCCCAGGCATGGAATACAGACTTGTTCCCTTAGATCTCCGTGGAAATCAAGTCAAAACTGTTGGGTTTTGACCAGACACTCTGTCTTGGAGCAGTTCCAGATTGGTGGTGCTTTTTCTCTCCCATAGGGTGAGGTATCAGGTGTGAGGTGACAGGGTGGGCTTCCCCGGTGACATGAGGATGCAATTACAGACAGTGTTTTCTGGCAGAAACTTTTAGCAAGTGGCACCGCTTGGACCGTCATATTGCACTGTATTACCCAGCTGTGATACAATGCTGGGAATCCAACCACTGGCCAGTACTAGTGTGGTCCATAAGTCTGGAACAGTGAAGCTAATTAAGAGGGAGACTTGGCTGAGTGTCTGCAGCTGAAGAGTTCTTAACCATTCGTTATAATCTGCCTGAATTGGGGTGGATTTTCCACAGAAATAATAGACTTGATATAAAAATGTCCCCATCAAACTCCAGCTCTTTGCTCTGACGATGGTGACGGTAAAAAAATCAGCAAAAATATTTAGACAAAAATAAAATATTTTTCAGTTGCAGACAGCCCCAAAGACGGTTGACAAGCTATTTTTCCCATGCACTGAAGGAGAGACTAGCACCAGCATGGAAACTTTCAACCTGAAGAGTGTAAACATAGCTACTGGAAGCGTTGTAAAATCACAGCTGTCCTGCTTTCCTGGCAAGCACTGCTGGTTCCAGTCACAATTGTAAGATCCATTTCTTGAGGCAGAAATTAGCTCTTCATCTTGTGCTTGTGGGGAGCAAAATGAAGCCCCCATTTTGTGTATGTGAAGAACAGACTGTAATCCTAAAACTAGCCTTAATCACCTATATATGCACAAGAGAATAGAGATCAGGCTGTAAGGTATTTTGTTTTACTATAGCAAAGGTTTTCTTTGATGCCAGCTTCCAACTAACACGCTACGCCTATTAGTGTATATTGCAATTCCCAACATCTCTGAAACAAATAATTTGAAGAAAGCATAACACATGATCTGTTTTCCTTCAGCAAGAGCTGCTTTTCCTGGCATCAAGAAATGGGAAAAATAATTTATTGACAACAGTCTGTGACATTTCCTCTTCCTTATCTCTTGAGGCCAAGCCTCCAGCTAGTAGGGTATTTGAAAAATACTCATAAAAGAAATATTAAAAAGAAGAAACCAAAACAGTTGCCCCGTTCCCATGGAAATGCATGGGAACAGTTCAAACAAGCACCCCTTCATGATGCAGTCATGTGTTTGTCCTCGGAAGGCGAGAGTACATCAGGCATCTCATCTTCTCCGTTGTCTTCCTGGGTTTTACTGGCGTGGCACATCAGATAAATCCTTTTCCCCTTGGAGGTTCTCTAGTTTTCTCTGGGCAGGGGAAGTGGAACAGAAATGTCATTTGAGAGATAAATATATGGTTGGGACAACCTGCTGTTCTGTGCTTTCCTCCTCCTTTCTTGGTTGGCCAGTCCTTCCCTTGTGTACCCTTGCGGTTTGGTGCAAGGGTCCCTCTGTCCTCTTTCCAGGTCACCAGCGACCCCACAGGAGCATCTCTGCCCATCGGACTCACTCTTACCCTGAGAGAGGGTGAGAAATAGATGAAGAAATCGGTCTGTGAACATTAAGAGAATTGTGGCCAGGAGGTAGAGGGAGGTGAATCTGTCCCTCTACTCATCTCTCCTTAGACTCCACCTGCAGTGCTGCATCCCAGTCTACGGCCTCAGCATAAGAAAGACATGGGGACCTGTTGGATCGAGTCCAGAGGAGGGCCACAAAGACTATCAGAGCGCTGGAGCACCTCTCCTATAAGGACAGGCTGGGAGAGTTGGGGTCCTTGAGCCTGGAGAAGAGAAGGCTCCGGGGAGACCTTATAGCAGCTTTCCAGTACCTGAAGGGGCCCGCACGAAAGATGGGGAGGGACCCTTTTATTCAGGAGTGTAGTGATAGGACAAGGGCTAAAGGTTTTAAACTGAAACAGAGTAGATTTAGATTAGATATTAGGAAGAAATTCTTCACGATCAGCGTGGTGAGACACTGGCATACATAGGTTGCCTAGAGAACCTATGAATGCCTCCTCCCTGGAAGTGTTCAAGGCCAGACTGGATGGGGCTTTAAGCAACGTGGTGTAGGGGAAGGTGTCCCTGCCCATGGCAGAGGTGTTGGAACTGGATGATCCTTAAGGTCCCTTGCAACCCAAACCATTCTATGATGCTATGATTCTATGAATAACCTGAAATATTTTTCAATCACGGTGCTGCTCCCCTCCTACTCTGGAAATTCACAAGACAACCCACAAGTTCCCTTGCTGCTCTGTGGGAAGTTAATTAAGCACTCTGATGCCATTTTTCTGCCCGAGGTCTCATACCCACGGAGCTGATTTACTTTACTGAGCAACCAGCAGTTTAAAGACCTGCTTCCAGCTGTGGGTCCAGGGCTGCCAGGGATGCTGCAGGCAGAGAGGAAAATCCTGTGTGTGGGCTCCAGCAGTGACTCAGCTGAGTAAAGCCCTGGCAGAAGCAATCATTTCCTTTGGAGCCTGTGCAATATGTGCATGGGCAGGGGGAACAGAGCAGATGACAGGGCGGACGGTTATAAACTTCAGAGACAGGATTTGATGGAGTCCCGTAAAGATTACAGTTTGGATTACGGCCTATCTGCTAGAGTAAACAGAATAGAATAGGAAAAAAGAAGTGTCAAAAATCCTCTCTACTCTCCAAAGAGTAAGTCTGCTCTGCAAGGAAACACTGAGAAAAAGCAATGGGTTTCCAGTTCCTGCTTGTATGGGGAGCACTGGGAGAGCTGCTGGGGCAGACGCTGCAGGAGGTGGCTTACCTGCTCACATGCTCATCATCCTCTGTGCACGGCCACGGCAAAGGGATGGTCCTCATGGTTCCTATGACGGATTCCCGTCAGGCTCCCGTTGGGCAGCCTGAACATATCAGAAGTGCCAAATCACAGCAGTCCCCGGGAAGGACCTGACTTCTGTGTGGGGGCTGTGTAAATACTTTCAATAGTCGGAGGCTGTTGAAAGAACTCTTGATGCTGAGGAGCAGAAGAGACCTCCCTGGGCTTTGCTCCAGCCAAGAGTACATTGGTCCCAACTGTTTTATTCAGCTAGGTGTGTTCCTGTGTGAATAAGCAATTCAAATTTTGGTACCTAGCGGAGATGACTTTGATTCACCCTCTGCAAGGAGCTACATTCCTCACTGATGTGCTGGTATCTGCTCTCCCTGCCCCATTTGGGCAGCTGGTGATTTTAGAAACTGGACCAGAGACCTGAAGTCGAGAATCTTTGAATTTTCTTATGCAGACTTGCCATTGAACTGCCATATGAACTGAGTGATTTACATGTGTCTTGGTGCCTTTACTTGACTTTGAGTGGAAGGGAATCATGCAAATACTTGCTTAAAGCATTTTAAGCATGTTAAGGACTCAATGTAGTCAGTGGAAAGGTGAAATAGTTTGTTGCAGTTGTTCCCGGACTGTGATCTATGGGCTGCACTTTGGCAGTTGGCGTCCCTCCAAAATCATGTGGGTTTAGGTTTCCTTTTGACTGCTGCCTTTGCAGAAAAGATCCCAGGAGTCTGTAAGAGCAATTAGAAATGGAGAAAAGGACCCAGGCCACTTTGTGTGCGCTGGACACTGGCAGCAATGAGTTGAACTCACCTCTGTTCTTCACCACATTGCTGAGTTACCACGCTAAAGCAATGCCTCCAGGTCAGTAGCAAGCTTGCCTGGGTCCCTTCCATCACCGAAGTGATCACTTAGAAACATAAAATAGTCTGGGTTGGAAGGGACTTTTAAAGGTCATCTAGTTCAAACTCCCTGCAGTGAGCAGGGGTAACTTGCGCTGAATCAGGTTTCTCAGAGCCCAGACCAGCCTGACCTTGAGTGTCTCCAGGGATGAAGTATCTACCACCTCTCTGGGCAACCTCTGCCACTGTTTCACCATACTTACGGCAAAAAGTTTCTTCCTTATATCTAATCTAAGTCTACCCTCTTTTAGTCTAAAACTATCAATCACCCCTTGTCCTGTCGCTACAGGCCCTACTAAAAAGTCCATCCCTACCTTTCTTATAAGCCCTCTTTAAGTATTGAAAGTATTCCCAGGCACAGAGGTGAGGCTGTCAGGTCGATAGCCCCAGAGTCCTCCTTTCTATCCTCTTTCAAAATGGATGCAACGTTCCCCTTTTTCCTGTCACCAGGGACTTCACCTGGGTGCCACAACTTTACAAATATCATGGAGAGTGGCTTGACAACTACATGAGCCGGCTCCCTCAGGACTCTGGGATGGATCTCAGATCCATCTTTACCTGGAGCTAGAGGTGGAGCTATGCATGTCCTGGCCATCTGCTGATACAACACACACGTATGATAGAAGCTGTCTCTCCCGCAGGAGTCTTTGCCAAGGGCTGCAGGGGCGCTGGGCATTTTTGAAACGACTGGGCTGAGAAACAGTCAACTGTGATTGCTGAGCCTTGTTTCACAGTAATGCAAGTGTGTGGTTGGCATGTGCCACAACCTTGGGAAAATCAGCTTGTCAGCAGTTATCACCAGTGGCTTGAATGTCATCGCTGCTCCTTCCTAATGTGAGATAAGAATTGGGTCCAAAATCTGTATATGAAGTGGAGAGCTGGGTGCTGAAGACTAACATGTCTCACTGCAGTGCCTGCCCACTCCATGCAGAGAATGAGCTATCAAGCCACTGTGCAAGGACGGAGGAGCTCCTGGTGAAATTGGGCACATGCACAGACATGAAAGATTCGACCTGGCATCTTATGAGCCCTACCAGCCAACTCCAGATCTCCTGAGATGCCAGGGACACAGTCAGGGTGAAAGTTGGTGGGAAATACACTGAAGCACAAAAAGCCTCATAGCATTTCTGATGAATAGTCTGCCCTAGTGATCAAGAATAGAAGGATACACTAATAATCCCTCTCCTCTGTGGCTTCACAACTGAAATGAGGTTCTTTAAAACTCTTTAGCTGATGACACTGTCCCTGTGTGAGGCTGCAGCCCATGACCTGGCAAGAGCAGGCACCAAGCAACACACTGACAGGGTCCTCCTGAAGTCAGCCTAGCTTTTGAACACCAGTGTGAGGGGAGATGGTGCCTGGTGGTGATGTGTCCCTACCTTCACAAGCCAGAGTGCACAGGGTAGGCTGACATTAGCAGAGAAGATTTCATCCAGCGGAAGGGTGGTGGCAGGGTGCCATAGAGGTACATGGCAGCAGCTGAGAAGTGACTGAATCTGCAAGCTGCTGCAATGAAACTTCTGGCTGCAAAACCCTCAGAGAACTTCTTTCATGGAAAGAAGGAGGGAGTTCCTTTGAAGCAGATGCCCCCTTATCCCAACACTGGCTCTGGACACTTTCCTCCTCCTGCTTGCAGAGCTTGCCTGCCCTAGTGTGTGTGATGGGGTGCTTTTGATTTTGTTGTGTTCATTGAGGTGACCAGTTTCTGGGTGACTTGCTCTACTGTCTGGTAGGAGGACAGGATGCTGATAAATCTGACTTTCAGAGGGTACAGTCAGCAATCACCTGTATGAAGATTTGAAAATCTCAGCAAGATTTGTGTTTGTAGGAAACTTTCCACTCAGTTCCCATCTAGTCTTAAATCTAGAAAATTGCAAGCAGAACTGGAGCTCCTACGCATTTTATTCCTGGACCCTGGTACCAAAAGGTTTGGGAGATTCAAGGGGCATGTCAGCATGAATGGTTGCAGACCAACCTGCCTTCCGTGCTGGCCAGATGTGGGACGGAAACCATATACATGCCTGAGTTAACACATGGTTTTCTGGTAGTATTTGTGGGCTGGTGTGTGGGGACAGCACCAGCTGAGCCCAAAGCTCTGCCTAGCTTGTTGTTAGAGGATTTTCCTTGATCTCCAGTATTTCCTTGATCTCCGGTTGTGCTGCTAACACAGCATCTCAAGTCTATTCTCAGTAAAGCTACTGATTTTTGTCAGCAATTTAAAGCTAAGCTTTGAAATCGTAGTCATGCTTGGTGTTTGGACACTAGTCCAGAGAAGCGAGGGTTTTCGGAGAGCTTGGAGGGAGGGAGTTGAATGCTCTGGCTTTTGCTCAGTCCCTGCATTGTGCTGCCTGCAGCACCCCGCGCCTCCCTGCACCTCCCCAGGTGCTCATCACCAGCCACTCCTCTGCGGGTCTGGCTTTTAAGCAAATCCATTCATCCTCTTGCCCCACTGAAATGTCACTGGCACAACCAAGTCCTCACCAGTGGGGGCCATTGTGGTGCCTTACACAGCCCCTTGATGGACAAATGGCAAATGGCTCTCTGTTTTCCAGGAGTCCCATTCAGGTCCTGGTGGCCTCCTCTGTAAGACCAGTTCTGACCCTAGAAGTGCTCCAGCTCTAGCGTCTCTCCTGTAGCTTCTCATCCCCTTCCTGAGCTTATTGACACACCTTTGCCGTTACGGCACCTTCCTGCATGCACAGGCTGTGTCCTTCCCCAGTATACGTCCCAGCTTCAGGGCACTGTGGAGGTATCCTGGAGCTGGAGATACAATAAAAATCTGCTTTCATCTGTTCTGACATGGGCTATCTGTGCTTTCATCATTGGCAGCTCGGCTGTGTGATCAGGATGAAGACCCAAGACAGGCTCAGGAAGGTTCATTAAGGGCATTCACTGTGGTTTTAGCCATGAAGCACTGTGAAGGCTTTGCTGCACATGTGTGCATTGCAAAAATGAAATATTTCAAAGGTTTCCTGCTGATTTTTCTGGAGCAAGGGTGTATAAGGATGTGAAGGGACTTCTGCTAAATTTTGTCATTACTCCAATGTGGGAGTTTGGCAAAGAAAATATCACTTCACTGCTTATATTTTAATGTTGAGCAAGCAGTTATTCACCACCACCTTGTTCTGAGAAATGTCTCCTTGTTTGTGGAAAACTCTTTTAAAAAGAAAAAAAAAACTATTTATGAGGCAGATAACCAGAGGGAAAGATGCCATTGTGCACAACTGACATTAACCAAAACAGCAAGCAATTGCCAAGATACTCTCACGAGAAGAAACCATCAGGAGTGGTGTGATGCCATCAAGCGCATCTAATGGAAAACCAACCAAGTCACCATATCTTCACTCACCAAAAGATGATTCCTTGGAAAGACAGCATCGCTCCTGCCCCACTACATCTGTGTTGTGCCTGCCACCCCAGGCATTAGCTCCGACGCCACCTGGGAAATGCCTGTTGGGATGATTTGTCCTGGTTCCCCACACAGCCGATGCGACTGGAGCCAATGAGCCCTCCCAGTGCAGCGTCACGTACGTTGGGACGTGCTGTCCCACTCGCTGTTTGTTTTAGGGAATTAGGAACATGCTTAAACCCAAGCGCATGTTGGAAATTACGTTTCACATGCAAAGCAGTGAGGTTTGGAGGGAAATAGCAATGTTTCTGTGATTAAATGAAAATAATTGGGATTAAATGGGGAGGAAAATGAAATTTCCTCGCAATTACTCAGATTTATTATAAGAAAGAATGACATACCTTGTCAGTTTTATCTGCTCTCCCTAGTTTTCCCTTTATGTTTTTTTCTCCTACTTTTAGAAATGAATTTGGGCTCCTTTGCCTCATTAATGAGAGATTATCCAGCTTGGCAAGAAGTTTTGTGTATTCAAAACGGACTTTACTGATACAGCTCTGAAACACTGATGTGCTCTTCTGTTCCAAAACCCCCTTCTGCTAAAATCCAAACAGAACAACATGGCTGTTTCCCTAAATTATCGTTCAAACACATGTAAGTTGTTCTCTTCTCAATGGCTCTGGTGTTAGGAAGCAAAGAAAGCTGCTAACACTGTCTGCTCTCCATAAATCCTTCTTCACTATATGGTCCTCCCTGAGCTACCCATTCAGGGTTGTCAAATCAAGATGATGCTTGGGATTTAAGAGAAAATGATACCACTTACTTGATGTACTTTGCTCTGTAAACATCCACTTTCAAAAAAAAAAAAAAAACCAACAACCAACCAACCAACCCAGAATTCTTCCTATTATAAAGTCTAAGGACAGAAGGTGCTTTCTGGGTACAGAATTATCCTCTTCATGTATTGTGAGATGCATAAACCTTGCAAAAGTTTAAACAGTGACTGAAATAGCACAACAGAGACATGTGGCGATGGTGGTGGTGGTGCAAAGAGAAAAATTCCAAGATCTCCCTTCTCCTGTTTCCCTCTGTCATTCTCTTCTCTTCTCCAGTCCAAAGTCCTGGAAAATACAGTTGCTCATCATACAAAGCTGCTCTAGATTGTAGATTTTCCTTGCTGCTTCTCATCATACATTTCCCATTAGATCCTGTTTTTGAGAGGGGGAATAACTGCACAGTGCATCCCAGAAGTGGGCATACCTCCTACTTAGCAGTGTGATGATGGTCTCTAGCTCTTTCCTAATAATTTCTACTACTTCATCTAACGCAGATAAGTGTTGAAAAAATGTTTTCATAGAATGTCATGGTGCAACCTCACCATCTTCATGATACTGGATTGATCCAATTGACTGACTACTTGATCACTGATTGTATATAAAAATATTAGCTGGCTGATATCAGCTCAGAGCATCTCATTTCATGTGAAAAGATAGGACTGTTTTTCTTTTCCCCCATGAATATCTTTTTACATTACTTACATTGCATTTCATTTATTTTTGTTGCCAGTCACTCAGCACCACGCAGCCAAGTCAACTCTTTGCTACCATTCACACTCATGTGCTCTCTGTCCTTGCAATTTGTTACTATTTGTTTTGCTCCTTCACTACTTCTTGTCATCCTCTGGCTCCTTGAGGAATAATTGATTCAGCCATGAGAGCATCCGCTCCGTGGTGAGCATAGATGCCGAAAAGCCCCTCCTTGCCTCCAGTTCTGGCTTTGCCTATCCTGGGAACCCCTAGCACTGGCCCTGGCAGCCTTTGAGCTCCTGATGTGTTTGCAAAAGCAAATGTTATGAATTTGTAAAGCATCTTTGAACTTCTAATGAGGGGCTGTCGCGTTTGGTGTTGTTTCTAACCAATTGCTTTCCTCATTTGAACACTTCTGCTTTCTTTTTTTTCCTTCTTCTTTTTATCTAGAACTTTTTTTGGGTTGCTATACCATCCCTTGCCATCCCATCTAGGTGTGCCAACTTCTTCTACACTTCTGCACCCACATGGCTCTTCAAGAGGAACATATTCAATCATGCCTTTCACATTAATTGGAAAACAGCATGAAGTTTTGCCCTTTTTGTGGGTTTCCAGATTAGCTGGTCCCTGAAATAGCTACAGAGTGGGTCTAAAAATTTGTGTCTGTGTCAGGCCCCATGTGATCTATACCAACCTGAATGGATGTAACCCAAATTCCTCTTCACACTCATGTTTCCTGCCCGTAGAGCCTCTCTGGTTGCTCTCTGGATACCGTCACCAGCACGAACAGGCAATCAATGGTGACACTTTAATAGCATTTTTATTTGGACTTGGCATACCCTGTTACTTGTTCAGAGGGTTAACTTGTGATCTGATCTGACTGCTAGTCCTTATCTCTGGAAATGGTGCAAAGCCAAGCAGGAATGAAAGGAAAAAACTCACAAGGAAAGAATGTTTTTTGATTTTGTACCCAGAGGAGGAATTTTGGGTTGCATTTGGATTTTGCATTTGGGTGGTTTTTTGCTGTTTTCTTTGCAAAGTAACAAAATTCTCACAAAACTGGAGAGGAGAACAAAATGGTTTACTTTTTTTTTTTTTTAACTAGAGAAAAGGAGAAATAGGAAGAAAATTCCAATCTTTTCATCAAAAGACAAAAATATCAGCCAAAAGAGAAAGTTTTTCAACACTATGTTTGGAAAATTTGTAAGAATAGCAAAGATGTAGCTATACCAACTATACTTTCTCAGCTTCATACAAACACTTACAAGACATGAATGAATAACAGAATATTTTTATTAACAAAAAATTAGAACACAAGCTTTTAATACCTATACCAGGACAAACAGTTCATTCAATTAAACAGCAGTTTAGAAAACAGAAACAAACAGAAAAAATAGTTACTTTCCTATGGATTTAAATTTTGGAGTTAAAAGCTCTTGATGGCTTCTAGGAAAGCCTTAGGTCTTAGTAATCCTCAGGAAACAGCATTGCTGACTACAGCACAAAACAACTCTAATAATCGTGCTGATTCGGTAGGCAAAGCCTTTGGAACTGGTGGAGCTTGTGGAGGAGTCAGAATCTTAAGAAATGCCAATATCATTTCAAGAGAAGGGACGGCGGTGGGGGGGGGAAGCTCTATTTCCAAAAGGAGCAAAACTGGAAGGTAATTAAACTCAGCAGCATAGAATCATAGAATAGCATCCTAGAAGCCAACACAAGGCTTAACTTCTGAGTTCAGCTTGGACTGAAGCTCATGGCTGAAAGCTGATACGGGCTTTTCCTAGCACAGGGATAGTTAAAGCGTGGTCCAGCAGGGCTGCAGCCTGGATATACTCTGAGTGCTGAGACACAGCATGGAGACCATGCAGTGATCTGGTAAAGTGTGGAGACTCAGGAGCAGAGTGGTGGTTTGCACATTGTTATTTCTGAGGGCCTCATCTCTATGTTAAAGATCACCTGGATCAGTCCACTTTGTACAAATCGTGTTTAGCCCTGGCAGATTTTCAGTGTTGCCCGGAGCCGGGCAAGGGCCAGCTGCCCTTGTCAAAAAAACGTGAAGCATATCTGCACTTGGGTCTCGTGCTTGAAGTTAGAAAAGCTATTTTGAGAAGGGAAGAAAAGCAAAAAACTCTTCTTCTACCTTTCTTTCCTTATGGTACCCTGTTATGAAGGAAGGTTGGTTGAGTACCAAGCCCCAAAACATGCTCTGGTATATTAACATCAGCCATGGATACTGATGCTTCAACCTATGCTGCTGGAGCAGAACTCAGGCTGTAAATGTCTAATAAGGGATATGATGGACTTTTTAAAAATGAGATAATCAAGAAATGGGATTTACTTCATATTTTAAGAAATTAGACTATATCGAATGTGTAATAAAAATATTTTCTATAGGATTTTAAAATATATACATATATAAACTACCTTAATTTTTAATGCCCTGTTGATATTGCTGTGGTCTCTACAGTATCTAAGTGTAAATAAGTGAGGCTGCCCAGCAACCTCCATTATACCTCAAACAGTGATTACAAAACTTGAAGCCTTGTCCACACTGTAAATTCAACCTGCTTGAAAGCGGAATCTGAAATTGTCTGCTGGGCCTGATCCAGCACTCACTGATAGTCAGGCTAAGTCCACTCCCGACTACAGGAGCTTGATTAGGTCCTAGGCACAATCCCGAAATGATGTGGTTTCCAACCCCATTGGCTGGGCAATGATAAAGGCACCTGAGGGAGTTACTGTGACCCCTGAGGCACTACCTGGTAAAATAAAAAAATCAGATATTTTATTTAGAAAATTTAGGCATATTTAGAAACAGTTACGACAATCTGGGCACATCTATACTTCATCTTGAAGAGGACCCCAAACCGCCTAGGTGTCCTGGACACATCCTTTGCACAGAGATCGGGTGTAGACTTTAGTCAAGCTTAAGGGAGGATGAGGGCTTGAGAGTGACGATGGAGCAAAGAGCATTCATGCCTGCATCCTTCCCAAAGCATCCATCTCCATATATCCCCCTGACCTTGCTTGCCCAGCCAATGTGGAGGAGGTAAGTTGGTAAGAAGAGCTCCTGTGTCAAGCACGTGCAATGGCCCATGGGGCTGAACTGGCACTTTGATCAAAGACAACCTAAAACTGGGGACGGAGATAGAGCGGGGTGAGGATCAAGAAATACAGATTACAGTCCGGCCCCATGTCTGCTGAGGGCAGCAAGGACACGGCTTTGGGCTGTGCTTCCAATACCCAGCCAAACACGGTCTGCATTTCTGTTTAATCTAGCACTGTGTCTAAAGCAAGTTCAGATTCATTTTCCATGCAAGGTTTGAAGCACAGTGTAACAAGGTGTGAGGGCCAGATCTTGATTTAAAGCAGGCAAAATTTGCCATTACCATTGGCCTGAGCACTTACCGTTGCATTATACTTTAAGGTAGGTAGCATGGGAGTTCTCCTGCTTCAAAGAGTTAATATAGGGGATTTGACCACCTGCAGAGGAAAGTTTCTCGCTGAGCTTTCGGTTCACCTGCTCCACGTGCCTGGTGTTTTTCCTGGCTTGTCGGAGAGACCTCTTGACTTTCTTCACCCGATCTCGCAGCTGCTTGTTGCGCTTCTCCAGCGTTGCCACCTTCTGCTGCAGCTTCTTCACTCTGTCCTCCTCCTCAAACAGCGCTTTCTGGACTGAGGAGCACATGAGCTGAGGGGAAATCAGAAAAGAAAGAGCAACAGGTGAGCTGTACACAAAAAAATTATTAAAGCAAGGGTGAATTCAGGTGTTCCTTGAAACACATCCCAGCTCTTCAAAAGAAGAATGCTTTTTTTTTGAAGTTCTACCTTTTTTTAAAGTCTTTTCAACTAAACTCCTCTCTTTCACGTCTGCATTCAGATAAGACCCAAAATTGTAGATCTCATTGATACTAGCGATTCACAATTACTATTATGAGCTGTCCAGCCCCCTGAGGCTACATTCAATTTATGGAGGAAGGTTGCCTTGTTTCTGGTATGAAACTGGGGTTCAGGCCAAGGGATGACACTTTTGGAAAACTCTAGATTTGATTCAGCTTAGCAGCCCTTCAGAAACTCGTGATTTTGATGTGATCCCACCCTTTGCTCTTTATGTTAACATTTAAAGCAAAGGCAGCACCTGCAAAACAGAGACCTGGTTGTTTTGTCTTTTCAATAACTGAGTTGTCTTAAATGTTATTATATCATCTTCTTTCAGATGAAATCCTAAAGGGTAAAACCCCATCAGTCTCTAGGAGCATTCAAGATCCCATATCTTTAACAGAAGTGATTTATTTTGGGGGTCATTGGCTGAAAACTGCCCCTCCCATTCTACCCACTACCAACTTAATGCAATGTTGCCCCCAGTAGGGACATCAGGCTCTGGATGTCCGCTCATGCCTGTGGCTGTTAGATAGAAGAAAAAAAAAAAAAAAGGAGCCACCTTCAAAGGTGCTACACCCAAGGCATCGCCAGGCAAGCAGCTCACAGGGCATTTAAAATCTGCTGGGTTGGATGATGGCCCAAATGTAAAACATCTGTTGGAGGATTGTTCTTCCTCTATTACCTCATCGTAGGATGACCCAGAGGTCTATCTCATCTCAGCTATATGTGGTTGACATGTTTATGGTCTCCTGTTTCTGACTTGCTTCCTGTTTGTAGGTGCAGCAATAGGAATGGGATGAGAAACACCAGCTACAAAGGCTGCTGACTGGTTTCAATGCAAAAGAGTTGTGTTTCTCACACAGAGTGTCACTTGGGAAGGGGTTCAACTGCCTTCTCTTAAGCACCTAAACACGGGACTCAGGTCTGGGCTTCTCTTTCAGTTTCCCCTGTAATGTCTGCAGGGAGAGACACCCTTCAAGAGGGCGATCTCCACCTCCTAGGACAGCGGGAGCGATCACCCTCTAAACACAACTCTCTCATTTCACTGACTACAAAGGCACAAAGTTCCATGTTTTCTACCTGGGCAACATTTTCCAAGCAGAAAAAGAGGAGGTGCCTGGGGCTCAAGGAGAACCCCACCATAAAGCTTCTGATCTAGAGGAGCCCCCATCGAAATCTGTTTCTGCCCAGGGTGATGTGCCTCCTTCTTTTTTTTCCTGCAAAAAGCACCCTGAGATATTTTATTGTGCAAGTGGGACTTTCAGCTGATTGCTGCACTGGTGAGCTGTGAGGAAAGGCAGTATCTTCTGCTGGGTTTATCTCCTATGTACATCTAGATTTTTTTTTTTTTTAATGTGTGTCAAGCGCTCCTGGAGCCTGGATGGGCTTTCTCTGGCAGAACATTTGGAACAGACAGGGAATCTAAATAAACAAGCAAATCCTCACTGCGATGATGAAGGATTACATGTTTCTTTCCATCTTTCTTTGTAGTATTTTCAACAACTGGAAGTAGGGGAGGGAGCCCACTTTGATGACTAACATTTCATTTACTTTGGAAACCCCCAGCAGCGGAAAACCATGGCCAGTCAACACAAACACAGCAACTGCTTCCAGTCCACATAAGCTCTCGTTTCTTGTGCGAAAGCACTGCAGGGCCTTGCTAAAGGGCAAATGCTTGCCCCGACTGTCCTCTCAGTAGGGCTCTTTTATAAATGCATACTAGGGAGACTGGGAGCTCACAGATAGAGGGCCAGAAACTGCACTGAAGAGGAGGGAATTTGGTTTTGATCACAGCTCGTTCCAAGGGCTGTTTGAAAACAGCCAGCACAGCTTGGCTTTTGTGTTTGCCAAACCCTTGCAAAACTTCAAGCAGAACGCTTCCTGAATTTAAATCCCTGCAAAGGAGAGCACTGAGGTAGGAAAAGACGTTTGTTGGGAAGACAGGAGGTGGAAACTCTAGTTCATGAGGGATTTCTTGCATTTTCCATTGATGCAGTGATAGGCACGGCATATGACAGAGCCCGATGCAGAGGAACAAACAATTCGTGCAGCTGAAGTGTGAGGCTGCGCGAAGCCAACCGTGTCTCATCTGTCTGGGCTAACAGGTGAGGGAACGGCAATGTCTGATGGCAGACATCAGGGATGGCATTAACCTCATCCCAGAGGCACTCCCAAACATTTTGAAGCTGGTCCTCTATCAGCAACGGTAGTTCAGCTCTGCAGAGCCACTCAGAATCTTCTCAAACACCCTCAAAAAGCTAGCCAGCTCATTTGCTTATGCTGTTGCTCCTCCAGGTCCTCACTCTTCAGCCTGAAACCCACAGTTTAGTGCTTAAATTACCTGGAGATTTCCAGAGAGATCACCGAAACAACACAGTTGTAAAAACCTGAGGTACTGTCAGACATACACAGCTTTGCTCACCAACGGGGCAGGCGACAGGAAGAGCCCAGCTTGGTAACCGGAAGCCTGCCTGCGATTGCAGGACTACCAGCAGAAAAATAAATTCTTTGCTCCTTCTGCATTGCGAAAAATAACAAGACGGAGTCTTCACCAACTGGTTAGAAACAGCATTTTTCAGAAACCTCTGCAGTGAGGATGATGTTTAAATGTGAGCGCAGTCCTACCCTTGCTGTTACTGCTAGGGCTGCGGCTCACGCGGGTGCAACCAAGTTATTTTTAAACCGGTGCTGAGAACTGTGTAACTGCGACAGCTAGGAGCTCAGCACAGCCTGGGTAACTAACCCAGCTGCCGAACGAATGGGTGAGAAGTTAACCAGCCCTCGGTTCGTGTTGTTACTTGAATACTTCTTGTTTACAGCCAGATGAGATATCCCTGCATTGCGCAGTTGTTCCTATGGAGCCTATCTACAGACAGGAATTTCACACCCCATTTTGCCGGGTCTCAGGCGGCCATAAATGTGCATACTTTGCACTTGATGACCATCAAGATCAGACCTTAGGCACTGCTAAAAGCTGCATAGAACTGGGTTTTGTTTCTGGGAATGGCCTGTGCTCCCGTTCCCCACCACAGCTTGCCATGCCAGGTACACTAGAGAAGGTGGGGAGGAGAGGTTATGCAATATTTGCGGGATAATGAAATCCCCATCCAGCAAGGTAAATCACTGAGGGCCCAGTTCCACTTGGTGCCACTGAAGGAAAGGATGGGTGGCTGACAACTCCTATTCCCACAAGGTATCAACAGCAGACGGTTACGCAAGAGCTCTGAAATGCTGCACTCAGCACGGCATACATGCCCACAGACCNATGCAATATTTGCCGGATAATGAAATCCCCATCCAGCAAGGTAAATCACTGAGGGCCCAGTTCCACTTGGTGCCACTGAAGGAAAGGATGGGTGGCTGACAACTCCTATTCCCACAAGGTATCAACAGCAGACGGTTACGCAAGAGCTCTGAAATGCTGCACTCAGCACGGCGTACATGCCCACAGACCCGGGAAATGGAGAGAAGGACCAGGAAATGGCTCCTCAGAAAAACTTATGGGTTACTTTTATAGGCTTCCTGCAAAAGTTACATTGTCTAGTGACCCGCAGTTTGGAAGAGTTGTTTGTTCTGGAGATCTCTGTCCGCATGCCTGCTTGTTCCACGGTTTTGTTAGCAAGGCCTTCTCAGCAGTGGTTAGACTCAAGTCCAGAGCAGTACCAGGAGATGTAACAAGAAAGGTAGCACATCGAGAACCGTAGAGCTCCTTAGGATTTATCCCAGACAGCCTACAGCTGTGAAACTACAAATTAAACACGTTTGAGTATTTGTCTGAAACGTGCTGTCACAAATACACCCAGTTTTAAGTTTCATCACAGCTAGATGACTTACCAAATCTGTCCATCTGCCAAACAAATCAGCACTGTCACAAATCAAACTGATTTTCTGAGCGTCACATTACAGGCATGTAATCGCTTTAGCAAGCACCCTGAAGTGACATATATATACATGTCTGATTGACAGACACATACATCTGCCTTCTATAAGCTTCATTAGAACGGGACAGTGGCTAGGAAGAGCCCCAGGGGTAAGGGGCAACGGTAGTGATCATCCACCACAAACTGTCCATAAATGGCTGAAGTTACCATAGCAGAGCTCAAGTCACTCAAAACCCAGCAGTGGCACCCAAGTCTTGCCCTTCATTTACCAAAGGGAGAGAAGCTGGGTTCCACCTGGCTCCTCATGCATGCTCCCTACAGGCAGTACAGCTTAAAAAACACTGGAGCCTCACTACCTAGAAGACTTTCATTTCACGTCTCCTAAAAAGATCTTTCACATCAGACAGTATTTTCGGACATTTAGACATAGACTGTCATCAGGCAAGATGATTGTAGGAATGTCTTTAAATGTGTGACAGTGACACCTGATGTCTGCATAGACATGATGTGTTTTTAGAAGGACTGGGCATAGATCACTTTGGTTTCTTGTCCTCAAATCTTCCTCCTGACCCACACAGCTGACCGGAGCAGCGTCTAGCTGGGATGCTCCCTCGGTATCCCAGACCCAGCGTCGCCCCACCACAATCTCTTGGGAGTGTTCGGTGGAAGAAATGAGAGCGTCTCTCTCTGGAAATGCATCTCAAGCACTGTGGGTCGGGAAGCACAGCTCCTGCATTGCTGCGGACCCTCCTCAGCACTGCACCCCAGTGAGCCCACCACATCCCCGCACCGCTCTCCCCTTGCCCTTCCCTGCTATAAAACTGCTCTGTAGAAAAGGGTAAAACTGTTTGCTGCACATCACTGACTTTCTGCTCTGTGATTTGCCACTGTTCTAAGTTATTGAAAACATCTTAAACCAAAACCTCATGCCGCACTAAGCGCGTACCTCCCGCTCTATTTGTCTCAGCACTGCAATAATTCACGCACTCTCTCTGAAGGGGCACAGAAGTCAAACACAGCTTCTTATTTTTCTTGAACTCCTCCAGGATTTATTTCCCCAACCTCTTCTGTGCTCTTAGGAAGTGGAAGGGCTCTGTGGTCTGGGGAAGCTGATAAGGACACGGTACAGCTCGCGTGGACAGTCTTCAGCTCTCCCGGCCAGGGAGGCCCCCGTTGAGCCCTGCCTTGCCACGGCTACATTTCAGACTCTGAGCATCACTTTCTCCTTTTGTTCAGCCCCTTTGGGCTGGCTACATGGGAGCAAATATATTGGATGGAAAGATGGATGGTGCGACAAAGGATAGCAGGAGGCGTCTGGCAGTGGAGGGTATTGGGTTTGGGATGGAGTGACTTAACCTCCAGTTACTGGGACTTTCCAGCCAAGACTAACACTCCTGCTGAAGTGTGGAAAAGCCCCTGTCAGCACTGTTAAACCATCATGTTGGGTGAAGTGGTGGGAGCATGGCAGTGCTGGGTTAAACCACCTCTGCTTGCTGCAAGACCGCACCTTTCAGAGGTATCGAATCGGGGTCCCAAGGGTAAATCCAGCATCACCGGCATTAATGGGGACGAGCTGGGATTTCACCCTAGGACTCCATATGGAACACGAAGATACTTAAGATCTGGATGGAGACAGAAACTATGGCAGCTGTTCTTATCTTACTTATCCTAGTGAATGCTAGGTCAGCATTTGCCGTGGGAGGTGTAAGGCTTGTGGCACAAGCCTCCAGTTCATTTCAAATATTAGAGATGAGGACTTCATTGGGGTATGAAGCACTGCCCGCAGGGGGTCTCTGCAAGGCCACACCCACCCCAAGGTGTCTTTACACTGTGAATGGTGCTTTTTTGCCCCATTTTGGTGCTCACTAAAAGCAGATTTTCACTTTAAACTCCTAAGTCGCAGCCAGCCAAGGCAAGTTCTCTCATCTTCCCCAACCGTCATCGGAGAGGAATGGGCATGTCCAAGGGGAAACTTCTTGCCTACCTTAGACACCTACCTCAAGTGAACCACTTTTGGGGACCCCTCTCCATTGCCTAGATAACTAGCTCAGACTGAGATGGATCCCACCCTGAGTCCCACAAAATGGCAACTGGCATCACTGACTAGCTGGGGCAGTCTGCAAGGGCAGCATACGGATAGTTTCCTTGGAGTTCGGAGAACGTTGCCCTGGAAACAGACCCAAATCCATGTTCACGGGCAGAACAGTCTTGTTTGGTTTGATCTGTATCGAACCACTGCTTGGTGGAAAACCACCCGAAGAACCGTTGGAGGGTCTGCCAGGGGAAGCTCTTGGACTGTGTCTTGGCAGTTCTCTTGGGTGATACTTGGCCCTGACATCCCCCTGTGAGGCTGAGAAGGGCCCATGTACCTGGAAAACGTGAGTGGTGTTTACAAGCTGTGACTTAAGGCCCGAGTGCCAGCAGTTCCACCAAGACACCTACTAAGCACAGAGGACAGTTTACTCTCAGGGAAGAGTGTTTTTCACAAAGAAAAACGATCACAACCCATTTCTTCTGAACTTTTAAAAAACAATGATCTTAAGCTGAACAACAGATTTTTTTTAAAAAAAGACACTTCCCTGTGATGAAGCACTTTGAAAAACCAGACTTTTCTCTCTGACAAGGTGTCTGAATTGCTGGTGGCTCTCATCTGCAGTGGGTCTTGCAGGCATCCGTTTCAAAACCCTGCCCTCTGCCTTTGAACTCACAGCGCTTGCACCCCTGCTCCCAGGTTGGGGGTGGTTTTAGCAGACACAGGGGGATTAGGAGGCGCTCGAGGGCTGATGAAAAGACTCTCAAACCTGGAGGTACCTGGAGAGAGGTGCCTGGCCCCAAAACCATGCACAGAGCATGTCCTGGGCCATTGCGTTCCCCAGACACTTTGACACCAAAGCCTGAGACGTCGCTGAGGTGATACCAGGTGACAGTTCCACTCGGTTCCCTCTGCCAAGATTGGAGATGGAGGTGGAAATGTATCTCCACAGTGCTTGGATTGCTTACTGCCAATACCCAGGAAGGGATGAACACCTTATTCCCTGTACTTGCAAAGGAAAAAGGTGACAGTTTGACAAGAACAGAAACCACACTAATCAAGGAGACAGGAAAGGGAAAAAAAAGGTGTGGGGTATGAGCCAGGCTGCCTACCACAGGCACCTCATTCGTGCCAAGTGAGCAGATAAGTCAGTCCAGACAGTAAATCCCAAAATTCCCTGCCCAGGCTGTGGGAAACAGGTCTCCAGTAAGAGCAAAATAAATCAAGAGGGCAGGACCTCACTCTGGGGCATCTCCAAGTCCTTTCCTCTCCTCGTTGACCATGCAGGCAGCGAGGAAGGCGCACCAAGAGCCAGCCGGCTGCTTTTCCCCATTGCTCCGAGACAGCGGGGCTCCTCTCTCACCTTGTTTCTTTTGAAAACGTTCCTACGAGCGCTTTGCCCAAGATGCCACAGGAATGTGGTGGTGGATCTGGGAGGGGGGCGGCAGTGAAGTCTCGCATCTAAGTGGTTTAGCAGGAGCAGCCGTGCTCCTCCTCATCTGGCTACGGCTGCTGAGCACTGGGCTTGGTGCTCAGCCCTACCAGCCCCATATCTTGTTCTTTCTGCATTTTCAGGAGCTTCCCAGCCTGCTCCTGCCTCAAGGCTGGGCAATGCACTCCTGCTGAGATGGGTCAGGGCCGGAGGGAAGCGGAGGCTGTTACAGTCTTCCCAGGAGTTAACCCCCAGGGACAGGCAGTGCCACCCTGCCAGCCTCTTCGCTGAGACCCGTGTCACCCCGGTCTGACTCCGTCCACCAAACCCACTCAGAGTGGCCAACGTAACAAACTTTGGGGCGGCGCACATCTCCATAGGGTGCAAAAGCAGACAGCAGCCAGGACAGTACTCACTCACAACACCCCCTTGTTACAGGGGACATACAGAGATCATTGCAAGGGCAGATAGATAGCTCATAGACTTTGCAACACAGCTATTTGCAAGATATACATTGCAAATACAAACCCAGGCAATGCAGTGTCTGCTCTGGTTCCTTCTAGGTACCATGCCTGGGTGGTAGATATTCCTGATACTCCTCTGTTCTGTTCCCAGAGAGTGTACGGTGCAGGCATGGATTAAGCTGCTTACTTACAGGTAAATGACACTGAATATTAAAGTGCACTACCCAGCTCAACTATGCTGAGCTCAAATGAAAATGTTTTGAGTAAGGAAAAAGTTTTTTCTCTGTTGCTAGAAGCAATTTAGGTGCTGAGAACAAACATGGTTTTAAGCCTACCTTACAAGACAGGCTGCTTCATAGATTTTGGCATTTTGCTCTGCCTGAATGCCGAAAATGACTGAGTTACTGAGTTACTGTTTTTTTCTTTTTCTTTTTTTTTATTTTTTCATTTCTGCCTCAGAGCTAGGGTTGCAGTTTCAGCTGGACTTCAAAAGTCTCTGTAAGAGGCTTTTTTTTTCTATAACATGTACAGAAACTTCCCATTTCCACAACTACCAAACTTTCTGAAATTTGCTGTCCACTTTAATTTCCAACTCAGCTTTTTCCCACCTGGTATTATCACAATAAAATTAACTAGTTCTGATATACCTGAAACTAGTTTGCTAATATACCTTACCTCAAGTGTATTGTTCTCCGACTGAAAGTTGCTTTGTGACCTCCTCTCCATCTAAACTTGTTTCACTTGGCCTGTATTTCAATAGGATTAGGTCACCATTCCCCCCACACATACGCACAGCGAATTAATTAAATACCATTAAAACCAGCAAGACCCAGAAACAGAGTGTATTGTGTCCTTCCCTCTCACTGACGGGAATGCAGGGAAATGAGAAACCCCTGACCAGAGCAGCACGGCATCTAAAACGTTGCTCCTGTTTATTGAAAAGTTGGTGTTGATTTTTGAATGAGCTGACCTCTACCTCATGTTACAACAGCTCCTAGAAACTTCATTTAACATAACGGTCGTGTTAAACAGGCAGCATGCACCCTCTAGCAGGGTGGCAGTGAAGGACGTACAAGTTCCTTAAATACAGCATCCCCAGATGCAGCTGAAGCCAAGAACTAGCATCAGCTGGTGCGGAGATGTATTTATCTTGACCAATATTAATTCACATGAGAAAAATATTAGTTTAAACCAGGGTTATACCGGGTTTGGAGTGTTTAAGTATGGTTTACTTCAGTCTAACGTATTACAACTTGTAGGAGTTCCCTGGGGGTCCTAACAGAGGTGATTGATGCTCCGGTGTGGCAGGTGCTGTATGGATGTCTGCAAGCTGAGATTTAGATTAAACATAGGTGTTAGGGGTACAAAATAACAGGCGGGACATGTGCGCTGTGGGAGGACAGGGGGCACAGGGAAGCAGTGAAACAAGGTTGATTAAGGGCTTCATGAATTCAAAACCTCTTGTGGGTAAAGCAATGCCAGACTTCTGTGTGGCCCCGGGCAGGCTCAGAGTGCAAATGCTCAGTGCCTGCATCCTCTCTTTCTGAGAAGAGCAGGGAACGACTGGGATGAGTGAATTTATAATATATTTAATATACCATGTAAAGCCCCCTTCACTTCTATGTCACCTCTAAGTCGAAATGGGGAAAGAGAGAAGCAAAGCAAATCCCAGCAGGCTGCGGTTGAGTATTTGCAAACGTCCACAGCATAAGCTCAATGCATTAAACGCTGTCTCTCAAAAAAGCACAGAAACAGGGATATTTACTGTAAGTGGAGTCCACGTCTCCTCCCCAGCAAATATATTATACCCAGGGGAAGTTTTATGAGCGGGAGGAGAACCTGTGCTGAGACAGGCAAATGTTTAAAGTTAACGCGAGGTCTATAAAAGTCGTATTCCCCAATAAATTCCTCCACTCTGGACATCCTGGCTTCACACTTCACATGAGCGGCTGCAGCTCAGCTGCCTTTACAAACACATAGGATTTCCTCGGCTGCAGGCTCGGCTGGAAGCCCTGAGGGTGCTCTGCTGCTGGGCACAGCTTCTGGATTTCAAAAAGCAAACAGAGGTGCCCTGGGGCAACCTGTCGTCCTCCGGTACCGCTGGGAAGCGGAGGTGTCCGCATCATTGCTGAGCATCCATAGGAAGTGCTGGAGCCTTTTTACTTCGTTTGTCAAGTCCTCTTGGGTGCAGGGAAGCAGGGGGAGTGAAAAGGACATACTCAGACCTGTATTTATCCGTGCTTGGTGGGTTCCTCGGGGTAGTCTTTGCACCACGCTGCTTAATGTATCTAACGTAGACTCTGGGTAGGAAACATTGGTTTTCTGGGCTCTTTCTACAGTCAGTGGAGAAACAGAAACTTCTCCAGAGAGTGAATCAGAGAAACTAATTTAGAGCAGGGAAGCAGGCACTAAAACAAAGCTGAGTAGTATGGAAACAACTCTGACACCATGCTTACACACACGGCTGGAGACACCCCTGCCGTGGCAGGAGCAGGACACGAGGCTCTAACGAAAACTTTCCATGCAAGCAAAAAGGGATCTGTGAAACCTTGAGGGAAATGATGGCAATGGCATTGAAATTAGACTGGATGAAGCACACGGGCTTGATGAAGGGCATCTGCATCTGCTCCCGAGCTGCTCTGCAAGCCCAGAGTCAAGAAGAGACCTCAGCAAGAAGCTGTTTGCTGTGCCCCACACAAGCAGCCTCGGGAGAGGTGACCGAGCCAGCAACGACGCACAGGCACAGCAGAGCACCAGGCTCAGCCCTCATCCGAGCGCAGAAGTGCCACAGGTTGCCACAGCGGTGAAGTGGAAAAGCTTCCGTGAGGCTGAAGAAGCAAAGACAAAGGGATGGAAAAACAAACATCTGCGATCTGCAGGCGCTCTCTGGCTAATGTCAGCATGCCAAGAAAGGAACTGAGGAGGCAAAATGCCTGAGAGACTAATCAGCAGCTCTGAATAACAAGCTCCAAGCACTAACATCTGGCTGACGGGAGCTCGCTGCTGCTCACAGATAATCCCTTCCCACTGGGCAGCTCAGAGCAGCCTGTCCACAACTCCGGCCGCTGCATGGGCTGTAAATCCTGAAAGGGCCCCGGACCACCTTGGATGCAACAAACGGGCAACAGACTATTCTGAGCATGGCAGGGTTTGGCAAAAAAAACCCCAGCCTTCAAGGTGCAGAGATATGGTATTTAGGGGACCACCCTCCTGCTTGCCTGTGCTTGAATGGCCCTAAGCATTCCGGGCATTAATGGTTGTTTCCATAGGAGTCAAAAGCTGCTGCTTCACTCTAGTACAGTCTCTCAGACAGGGTCCTGTTCCTGAGCCAGTATCTCTATTCTCAGTAGAAATTTTGGGTCAGGGAAACACAGGGTCGTATTTAATGGCCAAAGCCTCTCCCTGCTGCTTTGCTGCACTTTATATAGACACAGAAGCATCACAAATTCCCATCGTGTGCTGCACAACGTACTGCCTTATACACAGAAAAGCTTTTCACACACGACTGGTTACAATGCCTGTGGAAAACAAGGTCTTAAGGTAAGCGTGAGGAGTCAGTTCTCCCCATACACACAGGTCTGGAGCCCTCTTTCCAGCCTGATGTCAGGAGAAGGAGGATTGCAGCCACAGCTAGCCTGAACAAAATATCCATGGGGCTGACAGATGCCCTGGGGTGTCCTCTTCCCTGCAAGNTCACACATGACTGGTTACAATGCCTGTGGAAAACAAGGTCTTAAGGTAAGCGTGAGGAGTCAGTTCTCCCCATACACACAGGTCTGGAGCCCTCTTTCCAGCCTGATGTCAGGAGAAGGAGGATTGCAGCCACAGCTAGCCTGAACAAAATATCCATGGGGCTGACAGATGCCCTGGGGTGTCCTCTTCCCTGCAAGCATCTAAATTATAGAGCACGCACTCCACTACTGGTTAATGTTACAATGGTGGCTCTCAACTGTTTAATCCTAAGTTAATAATTGTGCTGGAGCGAGATAATTACATAGCAAGAGCCACACAACCACACGTGAACACATGGGAATACTGTTGAGCCACTACTTTGTTGTTTGGATCATTTGTGAATAATGCCCCGTGGTCTGCATAATCTTGTAAAATCCTGCTGTTATGTGCACTTACCTGTAAATCCGCTGTTGTTCCTGGCCAAATACTTGGGGACAAGTAGCAAATGTATCCCTGTAAGTCTGTGCTACCATTTGTGTATGTGCATGCATATGAGGGCTTTAAATCTGATTATGAAAGTAATTTTCTTTAACAGTCCAAAATTCTTCTGTGGATATTGATTTTGCTTTTCTCACATTTCTCTAACACAGATGTTATCTATACGTTCACCAGCTTTGTATTGCATCACTTCAGCAATAGCAAGAGCCAAGGTCTGGACAGCCCTGAAGAGCAGATGATCTGTATAGCCCCCCCATTCCTCTTGCAGTAGCGATCACGGTATCCACACCAGGTGCCATCCATATGACCCCACAAGACTTGCCTAATATAATAGCAATAATTAAAAAAATAAAAGACAGAAAAAACCAAAAGCCACTGTGAGGAAGCTAGGACCTGGGCTCCAGTCTAGTTCCTTAACTAGGACGCTTTCCTTGTCTTGTGGCAGTGGTAATTTTGGAAGAGCAAAATCCCAGTTGGTTTGAGCTGCATCACCTGAACAGCTTGTTCTCATTAAGCAACACACACACTTCACACCTAATCAAAGAGGACAGATAAAATAAATGTCCGAATCAGAGGAAAGGAACTGGATGTCTCTGCTACAGAGAGGGCAATAATCGGGTACCGGAAAAGCAGTCCCAGGGAGAACTAGTTTTCCTGCACTTCAATTCCTCATCTCCAAAAACGGGGATTACAGGAAAACTGCGACTGACAGAGTTTTCTGAGACATTATATTGCAAACAAGAAAGGTCTATATTCAAAGCCCATGTAGTGTAGGGACAGGAGCAATAGGGGAGCCAGGCCTCACGGTGAGATACTTCACTTGTATGCAGAATGGTCTTTGTGCTTCTCTGTGCAAATTCAGAGTAGGAGCCCAGAAGCTACATTTTTCCATGAATGGTACTGCTAGGCATTGCTTACCAGTGCAGCCTTGTCTCTGGTGATCTGGAAACCCAGTTTCCGATAAGCATCCTGAATATATTGCCCGGTACTGGAGCCCATGACTGGTTGAGCTTTCAATAGTTAGGGGTTTAGTCAATAAAATTTTGTAATATAAAAGCTGCATCTCTTAAGTGTCACTCATCGAAGTCCTCATTATCCAAGAAGGGGAAAATCCTGGCTATGTGAATTCTTGGCTTAGACAGCTGAGCAACATCCATGAAATTTGGGTATGTGTTGCCTCACATTCATGACAAACAGGAGGAATTTTCAAAGCTGAGAGGATCACAGATACCACTCAAAATCATTGGACACTTTTGGAAATCTCCCCACGTGTCGAAATGATTTACCAAGGGTTTAAGTTTTCTTTGAGGAGAAGGGTAACACAGTCAAATGTGCTGCAATCCTGAACCCTTATTCTCTCAGATACTGAAGACAGGAGAATGAGATGTAGGTGACGTACTCAAGGCTTCAATCTCAGAAGTTTATAATACTAGGAAAATAGGGATCTCTGTGGCATTAAGTAATGAGAATTTTCTCTGTATTTTTGATGCTTATGTGTAAACCCTGTTTGCTTGCAGGACAAGAACAGATCTGCTCAGCTTAACAAAAGTTACACGGTGTTGCACAAGTACCCGGTAGGTTGAAAAGGACTAAGAAACAGTGGACTGTCATTTCACCACCCACAAAAACATCTTTTGGGAGCTGAAGAGTGTCTCGCCAGCTAAAACTTGGGCCATTTATTAGTTGGTTAAACAGTCATGTCATTTTCTGTCATCAAGATGGGACAACTGTGACCTCTACTTGGTGCGCAATCATTGACTTGGCAATGGGCACTGGAGGGGTCATGGACAGATTCATACTTCTGCTCAGCTCCAGACGTACCAAGCAGAGGATGCAGACGGGTAGGTGTTATAGCCCCAAGACCAAAGGTTTTGAGTATGACTGAAGGCACAACTCTCAGCAACTGCCCTCATCGGGCATGGATTACAAAACCAACTGTTCTTTCGGCGCCGTTGACTAACAGGGACAAAACAGGTGCAAGCATTTGGGCAACAACCTGCCAAAGGTCACACCTCTTATTCTTCTGGACCTAAGTGTCAATAAACCAGCAGAAAAGCCAGCAGAAGAATACACAAGGATTTTCCACAGAACAGGAAGGAAACATTTATTCTCACTCTTCAGCTAGGACAGAAATTACTGGGAATTTGAGTGTGGAAGAGCACAGCAAGAACAGGGTACTAAGCCCCTGGAGGGATCAGTAGAGACCCTTTCCTGCAGGTGTTTGATGCCTTTCTCCTCAACCAGATGTGATCTAGGGTTAATACATGTAAACTGCAACACAAGCTCAGATGGAAAGACCGGATGACCAATTTGCTTACTCTAATTCCCATTGAGACAAATCTCTCAGTTCTGCCTTGGTCTGCTTAATTCAGTTAATAAGCACTTCACTGTACTGGCATATAGCACCTCCACTTCTCATAGCAGAGAGTGTCACTGAAAGACAATCAGTGATCATCTACAATGCTCCCTCAGGATATTTGTGAGGCATTTAAAGTGAAGAAGCACACAAAAAATCATAAAAAATTGCACGATTTCAAGTGTTTTTCCTTCCATACACACCACACCCTAGAGATTATGCCACTTACTAATATTTCTGTATTTAATCCCTTCCTAAAATAACTATTTTCCATTGAGAAATCCTCAAGTTTTGGGAAGGGGGAGGACTTGTGTGCTGTTTTGATGGAGGGAGAGAAACTAAATTATTTCCTGGCTGAGATTTATATGTCAAGTTTTAGCTTGCAGCCAGATTTTTTTAGCCAAGTTATAAAATCTGAAGATAATTCCAACTCTCATCCCCAGTGATTTTTATGAAGTGATTCCTGACATGTGGCAAAATAAAAGGAGACTCCGCACCGTGAAGGGTTTCAATGGAAATGAGGACACCTATCCCTGCACAGAAGGAAAGGGCAGGAACATACGTCACTCGAGGCAGAGCTGTCAGAAAGCAGAAACTGAGCCCCAGCTTATTAAAAACTGGTGAACATGTTGATGAACTTGTCTCTCTTAAATACTTTGGATGCAAACTGAGAGCAAGCCAGAGGTTGCAGTTGACCGTGGACCAAATGAAGCTGAGTTTTTCTTGAGGCATCAGGCTTTTTGGAAACTTGAGAGCAAATGCCTTGATGTGATACCTTAAATATGCTTCTGATCTGCTGAGGTTATTCAGTTTGATGCTGGTCAGATGGAAGGTGTTGTGGTTATGTCTTCCAGCAAAAGGACACAGAAATCCCTTACTAAGCTGTGGGCAATATTGTACTCCTCCATCCCTTCTGTCATGTCAGATCAATGCAACAGTGATGGTCTGACCTGTGCCTGGGGCAGTAAAGTGGCTGGAGCATCTGCCCGTGGATCAACTTGAAGGGAAGAGAAAAGAGGCAGTGGAAATCAGTAACCACGTGTGCCAGAAACCCATGGTGAGACTTGGGCGCCCGAATCCCAAGGTCTCAGGTGAGACTCACTGTGAAAAGGCTGGGGCTGTTGGCTATGTCCACGTTAGCAAGTCAGTTGATGCAATAGGAACATATCTGCACACTGAAGCTTTAGATGTGTTTAGGAGGAGCAAATATATGGGAAGGGAGATCATGTGTATGAAGGATCAGCCGTGGATCCCTTATGTTCCCACTAGGAGTTGGTGCACACCAGATGAGTGCCTGGAGCAGTCTGGCTGTGTTTTCCTCAGAAGGAATCTACTTGGTGTGCACCAAAACCTCTCTGTGGCCAAAATAAATAATTGCTAAGCCAAACTGTCTCCTACTGATCAGGCTTGTTCCGTGTCATGAAGGAGATAGCGCTGCTTTGACTGGACTTCTTGACAAACCTAGGATAGCTACTGTTCCCACAGGTGTTTTCCTGAGCCCACTGGCTTGGGAAAACTTCAGAAACCAGTAGCCCTCACAACCGTTGGGTCTGCAATGCAACTGGTTTTGCACTTGCCTCTCATCCTTCCTTATGGGCTGGCTCCAGCCTCTTGAGGTCTCGGCACTGCGCTGATGGGGGCCCCTCACAGCTCAGCTGTGGACAGAAGGTGGTGATGAATGTGCAACGAGGCTCCAGGATTGTGCCATCCCATTGTAACTCAGAAATAGCAGCTGGCGGCTTCCCAAAGAGCCATCTACCACTGGAGCTAGCTACAATTCTCTCCCTAAATTTTCACTTGAAAGCTCAAGCAAAGAGGAGGGCTGGCTCAGCTCTAAAATAACACCCCTGTTTCCCTCTGCTTCACACACTGCAAATCCTTAGTGGTGTTGACATCCACGCTCTCCCAAACTCCCACATTTTTCAAGAATAGTTGAACCAACAAGTGCTGGGAAAACACAGAGCCCGTGAAGCCACCTTGGCTGTGTTTTAATGCCTTCTGGAAATATCCTAATGCAAGACAGACACTCATGATATGTTTGCACTTGTAACTAAGCGCTGGCTACACTTGAGCTTGGCTGTAATGAGCTCTCCCCAAAATACCACACAAGAAATACGGGCAAAGAGACAATGAAAGTGCTTTCAGAGCTACGTGTGAAGGCAGGCAGATGTCTAGAAGTAAGAAGTGAGTAGATAAGAGGATCCCCACATTGCCTCCCAGCTCTGCTAATGACTGTCCACACCTTAAAGCCAGCTAAAAATTGTTTCTATACTCCAGTAGTGAAGCGAGTCCCTCAGACACAACTAGAACATGATTTTCAGGTACACTGTGAGGCTAGACCTGGACTGAGTTCCGTAAAATCCAGAGATGTTCAGATCTACTCAAAAATGCCAAGAAATGGAGTCTGCCCCAACATTTTGCTTTGTGTGAGGGAATAAGGATTGGCATATCAGAGGAAATTCTCTGCTATAGAGGCAGAGCAATGAGTCTAAGACTTGCTTACATGACCAGGTAGCAATTTGGATAAGGTGACAGAAAGGAGATCAAAAGTAATGCTATGGTGGCTGAAGAAACTGCCGTTTGTCCAACAGCCACACGTCAGCTTACACATGCCTTTTGAAGCTAGGTGTAAACTCACGTCTTAAGTCACTAATTTGAATAATTAAATTTAGTGAAGACTATTGAAAAAGCATACCACATCCTTGTGTATACTTTTGATTGCTGAGGGAATATTTCCCAGGCATCTCGAAGCTTAATTATTCAAAGGCCTTTTCAGACAGTTAGAATAAAGCTGATGCATATGTAACAATAATCAAGAACCAAGAAGATTATAGAGACAATCCAACATAAACACTAGTTGATTCAATTACTGGGCTGAACCCCAAGGCTCAGCCTCCTCCTTGGGTTTGCAGAGAGCCTTTTGCCTCTTTGCTTGGCCAACCCCAAACTCAAGTCTACTCCAGACAGTGGTGAAAGAAGAGCTCACAAGGCAATGTCCCACCTCTACCACTTATCAAAGAAGACTAATACCCTAAACTAACAAAGCAATATTTATCAAAAAAATTCTGAAATTAGCTGAAGATTTCAAACTCATTTATTACTTTATTTTCATACGTATGACTCATAGTTCATGAAGTCTACACGATACCACACACAAGGGAAGAGAAAAAGGGAAGGTTCCTGTAATAAATTCTACATTACCTGAAAACATAGTTAAGTATCTTCTAGTATCAACTCTCCTCCATGTTAAATTGCAAGGTGTTATATGCAGTTATACCTAATCAGTTCTGAGCTGAGTTTTGAATCTTGGGCAGTGACACGGTAGATGTAGATGTGGGTTGCCTGGACTTTAAAAATCCTGGCTGAGAAATAATGAAATTATAGTAATGGCCATGAGAAAACATGTCTGTGGCAACCACAGATGGGCACTCCTCAATCTATATCCTACGTATGTATTATGCATTAAACCACTATAGGCATTACAGTACACAAATAATTCACACACAGCATCTGCAAGGCTTGCAAAAGGTCAGAGGAAGAGGACACAGCTCTGCTCAGCTCTGACAAAATACAATCAATTCACTGTTACAAGTTTTCCATGTCTTCAAGGGCAATGTGGTGCTACGGGGCACTTTCACTCCTTGTAGCCAGTAGAGTCAAAAATTTCTTGAAGGCTATCCCAACAATCCCTCTCCCTGTTTCCATCAGGACCCCAAAAAAACCTTCGTAGCAGCCATGAGCAGATGTTATTCCAGTCTCCCTTTCAACAGCTGCCAGGCGCCTCCAAGTGTGGGGCTGCGCTGGCAGGACCAGCCTGATGCATCACCACGTCCCCAGCTGGTGGCAGGTCAGCAGCGTGCTGCAGACCTCAATCTCCTTCCTGCTCCTTTTCTAAACTTCACAGTGTCAGCTGAGTTGAACCAGTTTTCTGGATGCTTTCCCATTTCCTTAATACTTCAACAAACAGCACTAAGAGTGCGAAAGGGCTCAGCGCACATTTTTAAAGGAACGCAGGCCTGACAAGCACTACTTGGCTGTCACTGGTGTGATGGAGATGTATCGGCCCTGGCTTTCTCCCTGTTTTTAAAGCTGCTCTACAGCGTGTTTTATTGCATTTAATGGGGAACTTTAAAAAGCTCCTGTTCTGAAGTGATTTTAGAAGACAGCGTCCATATGGCAATGCTTTTTCTCATTCTGACTTTTCAGCCATAGTTGAGCTTGGTAAAATGGTGCCTTGGACAGCTTCTGCCCTTGCTTTCAGGGCTGCTTCTTGTTCACTTCTGCGGTTGGGATTTCTTCATGATCACAGCTGTACAAGGTTTCCCATGGCCCACAGGGAGACAAATCACTAAGGACAGACTTTTGGGCAAGGACACTGAATTCTCCATTACATGGCATATAGCCCCAA
Organism: Steatornis caripensis; assembly: GCA_013398225.1. Lineage (NCBI taxonomy): Eukaryota > Metazoa > Chordata > Aves > Caprimulgiformes > Steatornithidae > Steatornis > Steatornis caripensis. The sequence goes on from VZSC01019648.1 coordinate 439,807, forward strand.
ACCCCAAGTTTTCTGCCAGCCAAACTAGAAAATAACATGCTGAAAGCTCAGGTCCAGTATAGGGCAACAAGGGAAACAAAAATCGATTCTGTTTAAGCCAGATTAGATCTAACCTCCCGTATAAAATCGTTGCAAGTCATCCCCTACGCTCACCAAATGACCTCAGCAGGTGCACATCTTTATTAGAAAATAGATCGAACCCCTTTTTCAGTGATGGGGAGTCCATCACCATCCCCAGCAAACTAAAGATTAATTATCTACTTCTGTTTAAAAAAACAACGTATTGAAGTTGGCTTATATGGATGTATATTGCTACCCATTTTCAGTTGGAGGTACAAATAAATAAGATTTAAGGGATTTAAGGGAACAGTTTTGGTTTGATTTCTGAGTCAGGAAATCCTCACTGTAATTGCAGTCTCCCGGGTAAGTCACGCTTCCCCCGTGCTCTCACCCACACCACATCCAGGTGTTTAAGGAGGTGCTATTTTCCTCTCCAGAGAAACACGGTGGCCTCCAGCAATTGCTAATTAGCACTTTGCTGATCGACAAGGCACCAAAGAGAGTTTGCTTCTGTATCGCCGCTAACTCCGTAACCAATAATTACATTTTTGTCACGCTGCCAAGGTCCTCACACACACCTGCGTGCTGCCCACATGGTCGTTACGAAGAGATTTATAATATTTAATTGTAACATTCCTACCACAAATCTCCCCACCCGCTTCCAGCAGTGGCATGTAAGTCCAACAACAGGCATGTCTGATTTCCGCTCCTTGTTACCAGGTTCACACAATTAGAATAAAGTCAGTTAAGGCAGTCTTCTGTTTGCATCCTTTGAAGCTTTGATTCATTTATTTTCCTGACATCTTAATTTAATTCTAGGTGAGGAATCACGCTTTCTTTTCTTCTTCTTCTATTTTCCCCTGGTTATTTGTTCACGCCTTCCTGACTAGTCTAGACAGCCTCATGATTTCCCTGAGAGGAACGCTTTCCAAACTGCACGCCTCTCCTCCCACAGAACGTGGGCCAAGCTTCGCAAAACCAAACCTCTTCCCACGGATCACCATTTCCCTGGTTAACAATTGACTTCCAGAGCTGAAGAGGTGGGAACTGAAGGCCATGCAAGGTATTCGTCACCTCCAGGACCCTTCCCAATTTCCAAAGGCAGCTACTGTCCATGCAGCATCCCACCAAGCTGCATCTCTCATGCTGCTGTTCCTACTCCCTCCGTATGTCGTTCTCACCCTGGGAGCCTCCCAAGCTGCTAAAACAGATGAGCCCCTGCTGCAGCACTCCTCTTGCTGATCTTCATTCTGCCTGTCTTTGGGAAAGGAAAAAGTCCTTTCCCTTCTCCCTTATTTGCTTCTAATCTGTTTTGCATTTTATTCTTTCTTTTTTTTTTCCCCTCACCATGTTCTGGTTTTATGTCCTTCTCAGTTTTCACTTTCTCTCACAGGTTGCTGGCACCATTGACATCCGTCTGCATTTAATCTTTTTGGGGTTAAGGCTTACACACAAATATTTGCTTTCCCTGTTGGCACTTCCAGTAGTCTAGGAAAAACTTTGAAATTTCCCTGTGGCAATAGCAGTGGGAGGTCCCAGACAGTCGGGGAAGGGGCTTTACTCCCTCTTTTCTCATGGACTTGCATCGCAGAGTATTTGTGGCAGCTGATTCCCATCCAGGGTAGGACAGAAACCACCTCCTTTGAGGTCAGACATCAAGCACTGTCTGTAACCTTGAGCCCTGTGCTAGGAGGAGGATATAGGATAGAGGTCTATCCTGTCAGTCCTATCCACGACCACAAGGGATTGTGCCGTGGAGGGAGTAAACAGAGATTGACTGCGTCTTTCAGAAGAACTGGGGATATGAGACAATATAGTAGGAACCAGGTTCAAGGCAACCAAAAAGTGGGGATTCTCAAGAGGAGGCTGGACAGCTTCGCGGAAGGTGAAAGTGCACTGAAAGTCACTGAATATATAGAAACAACCAAATACATGGAAATTATTTCACCATAGAGAGTCCTTCACCTGAAAACACTGGAGGCTGGGAAAACATCAGCAGGAATCACCATAGACCATTACCCTCTTCTTACACTCCTCCCTAGATACCTGCTTTAGACATCTGTTGGTATGGGTCTTTTTTTGGCAGGGGGAGGGAGGGAATGTTGACAGCCTTTTACTGTATGTGAAAAAAAACTAGTGCAATTGGTTCATTTCAGCTCTTTCACAGCCAAGCAGGTGGCAAAGACCATTTCAGCTCTGAAGCTCATCTTTGCCTGATAACTACACACCAGTTACAGAAGCTTGTACCCTCCCAGGTCACCACTGACGGAATACAGGCGTCAGATGTAGGCAACCTGATTTTCACATCATGGTTGTTCTTCTCAATCCACGGACCTTGTGTCTTTTCTCCTTGCTTCCTTCTTCTTTGTTATCAATGGGAAATAGTTTATTGCCAATTTTAGGCGGCAAGGCTGGGACAGGTGCTGGAAGGGGGCTCCCACCTCCTCAGCGACATGATGGGGGCAACCACTTGCACAACCCAACAGGGCCCGTGAAAATCCCTTAGAGGCCACTAAAGTCACCCGTCGTTAACACTGGAGCAAAACTCATCCCTCTGCCTTCCTAACAAAGTCATCTCAGGGACTGCTTGGAAGCTGGCTTTGCTTGGCTGAAGGATATTAAACACAGAAACTTGTGCACATTTGACCTTGATGAAACATTTGAGAATTGTTTTAAGAAAATTGTTTTCCTACTCTTAGCTTCGGCGTATTTTCACCTCCAAACATTTGGGTGTGAGACACCAGGGAACACGAGTCCTCTTGGTTTATGAACGGCACATCAGTCTGCTGTTTGCAACTATGCCTGAACATGTCATCCCAAAAATTGAAGCAGCCATAAATGAGCTCCTGCATGGAGACTTTCATCTCCAGACGGTCCTACCTGGTTCCCCCCAGAAATCAGGCAGATGAAGGAGGAGTGGTCATGAAGAAACAGTTATCAAAAGCCCCCCTGGCTCACCTGCAGCTCAAAACTGCACTTCTCTGTAGTTTTTTTCTCTTATTGCCGCAATTTGCCATATTCATTTTTTATCAGTAAACTATATCATCGTTCCTATGTCAAATGAGAGCATGGCCTCCCAAGAAAAAATGTTTCGGTTTCCACCACGAGAGAGGAGAAGCTCCAGGACCAGAGGTAGGGTGAGACCTCTGTGGATGATGAACCTCTGCTGATTTCCCAGCCCTGAACTCTCAGCCACACGTGCTCTCTCCACCTCACTGGCACTGTAGGCCCAAGTTCCTCTTCACTAGAACAACACTTAAACCCATACAAAACCAAAACTCTTCAAGAGTGCTGTGATTGTTATTGCATGATTACTTTGATTCTTCAAGCCAAGTCCATTTGAAACCTTTTTGAGATTAGCAGAAAAAAGTACTTTTTATAGACCTTCGTTCCACTTCACCTCATCCACGATGTGGATGCAGCTATAGGTCATACATCTGACTCTTAAGGAGAGGATCCAGTTGCCTAAATGGAGGTGTGTATTTCAGGTGGTGTGCATTTGCAGGCAGGTTCCCATCCGCCATCTGCCACTGCAGATGGTTTAGAATTTTCCGCAAGTCTTGTGACGTATCTGCCAGCCCTGCACAAAGGCCTTGGCCAGCCTAGGGCATTTCAAACAGTATAAGGATCCTAGAGTTAGGTAACTGAATCCTGCTCTAGGTCTCTACACTGTAGGTATTAATGTATGAGCAAGGTTGTCTAAGAAATCCTTTATCCAACAAGACCTAACCCCTGCAGCATCCACCATCCCAGCACCCCAGCATCTGAGGAGCCTGCAGCTGAAAGCCTGAGGATCAGCCCAGCTAAGCAAGCCCGTGCCTGGAACAAATCATGTCAACTTTTCTTAACTGCATGTCCTTGAATAATTTAAGTTTACTGTATTGCTAGGCCGTCGCATTAAATATGGCACGACTCACTGTTCCCTTCAAAGGGTCAACCGGACCTTGAAACTAGTGCAACTACTAGGCTAATTGATCCTTTAATTTAGAAAGATGATACTTAAGCTTCTCAGATCTGGTTGGATATTCTACTTCCAAGTTCAACTGTCCCCAGAAATGGGGCCATGTAAGTAATGACAAATTCTAAATAATGGTTTGAGGCAATATACACCAACACGATGTTTTAGTTTCTGGCAAGAGCAAATCTTCCCAGGATCATTGGTATCTTTCAGGCACCATGCTACTGCTTGCTTCTCAGTGGCAAGAGACAACCTTACCTCCTCCCCTTTTCCTTTTCCAGAAATGAAGAGTTTTCCACGAAAGCATGTTTCCACTGTCTGGCATGGGGTAGTTCAAACCCCACAAGCAGAAGAAGCATTTTGGTTGGCTTGGCTGGTTCTTCTGCATGCCATCCTTAGTTTCCTCCAACCCAAAAGAGCCCAAAGTGCCTTACACAAACTTCTTCCGTCACAACAACTGATTACACACTTCTCAAATTACAGGCACAGGCTCAGGAGGAGGAGAAAGTGGACTATATTCCTTGACACGTGATTCCTCTTCCTTTAAAGTCAGCATGAGTTTGAGTGGATATGGGACAAGGTCCCAAACTGCTTCCACCAAGTAGACAGTAGAAAGCACAGTAGATTTGACTATTCATGGATTGCTTCACTTGAATATAATTTGATTTCCATGACAAAATTTCAAAATCAAACCAGCACATATCTTGTGCTTCTTTTGTAGCCCCAACTTGTATTCTCCACTTTTTCCTCAGAAGAAATAATTTTGCATCAATTCAGGGCTTCTGATACTGGAACACCTCTCGAAAGGACTCCTGTACTCCACTCTGCTATTGGCTGCAGCAATTTAGAGCCCTGTACGCAACGAAATTCAGTCTTTACTCACATTTTGGGAGCAATACTATCAAGGTGTAAGGCTGGGCTGGCTATTAAAGAGGCGACAGGCACTCTGTTAACTTTTCCTCTTTCCAGAAGGGGAAGGGAAAGAGAAAAGGGAGAAATCTTGAAATTTTTGGAAAAAATTAAAACAGCTTTAATGGAACAATAACAATAAAAAAAATAATATCAATGGGAAATAATGAAATATCTACAAAACCAATATCGAGCTCCCCCCAGTGATGATCACATCACCCAGACACTGCAGGGCAGGCCCTAGGAAAGTCCCAGACTGGACTCAGCAGCAGATGGGAACTGGATTCAGGAACGCACAGATTGGGATCAAAGGCCAAAGAATGGACAAACTCCTTCTTGGACACCAGCCATAGAAGAGAGCTTGATCCTCGTGATCCCTCGGCTTTATACTGAGTATGATGCATATGGGATGGAATACTCCGTTTGGTCAGGTTTGGGTCACCTGTCCAACACGCTCCTACCCGCAGGAGGGTCACAGATGTGCCCCCCTTTTCCAACCTTTCGTTTCTGGTGCATAAGAAAGCAGAATCAAGCAGCGACCTTGGTTTCCATAGGAATAAGTATAAGCAAGAGCCTTTGTGCATACCATTCGTACTGTTACTCCAGCAATAACTATAAACATCGAGCCTTATCACTCCTAGAAGCAGAAGCTGTCTGAAAAAAAATGCTGTTATTTTCAGGGAGTGCAGTGTCTTTTAAGAGACTTAACTGAAAAGTAAAATTGCTAAAAAGAAAATTGGTTCTGTCCTAGCTCAAACCAGGACAAATACTGAAGAAGACAAGCTCCCTAACTCCTTTCAACTACTGCTTAAAAAAGCGAACCAAGAAGTCAACTCCAAACCAGAATATTTATACCTAAAATGTATGGAAAATACATGTTCAGAATCCCATTTAGAGTGTACACTTGGAGACCAAATAGAAAAAGCCTTAAAATCAATGTAATTCCGAAGTAATTCCTAGAGCCTCATGTTAAAAGGTCGTCTTACATGATTGTTCCAACAATGTTGCTTGGATTAGAAAGCTTATTCTGGTTGTTACAGCAAGCTTTGGAGTCCAAGTCTTTCTGTGTTCAGAGACATTGTTCCCTTTTGATCAAGTATTGATAACATATATGTCCTCTTTTTTTCCTTTTCCTAACACCATTTTGAAAAATGCTTTTAGTTTTATTTACACATTTTGCACTATTTCCTAAATCAGTCTGTAATTGACCACAAGCATTTAGACAGGGGGGGCCAGGGGCTTTGGACTTTCAAAACACAAGGAATTACTCTAAAGCCATTTAGAAGATTGGATTTAAATCCACAAAATAAAACTCAATGTCTTACATGCATTCAGTAAATCTTATCCAAAAGGCTTTATAAGCTAGAAGATAAAGACTCCAAAATGCATCATAAGCTCCAGCCAAATTCAAGCCACCTGCTCCACACAGCAATAGATATGAAAGAAGGACCCCAGGCAGGTTGCAGTGCTTGTTTCAAGCTCTGGACTTTTCCAGAATCCACTGAATCTAAGCCCTGAACTGCTATATCCAGGAAGAGCAGATGCTGAGACAGAGCCATAGTGATGGTCAGGGTGTTGTAGCATAAATAGTCCAGGACCACATCAGTCCCTTTTAAACCCTAATAGTTCCACACAGGGCCAAGGCCAGACCGCAATATGAGCTCAAATGAACAGTCTCTGTGACATTAATATATTGTATTCACCCAAAAGTCAAGCAGAATCTGAACGTAGTTATTCGCAGGGCTTCCCTCAACACTGGGTGCAACACAGGGGCTCTTCAACTCAGATACGGTGATGGGCATAGATTTCCAAATCACTGTGCTGCTCTAAGGAATAAGTCAGGAATACCAAACGCAGTTGACACTGCAAGCACAACTCAGGTCACGGGAAGAACCAATCTCAATATTTGGACTGACCTCCCATCACATTTAATGTGCCACAAGATGCACATTCATTAACCTGTCTCTTCAGTATCAATTTATGTATGGAGAAAGCATCAGTGCTGCAAAGCAGAGGACCCAATGCTGGTACCACATAGCTCTGTTTTCTCAAGCATTTCTGTAAGCAGTGTTTCTGTTGGCAATTCTCATATTTAAAATTCTCATATCTATGCAGCCTTTCAGTACTTAAAGGGGGCATATAAGAAACGTGGGGACAAGACTTTTTAGCAGGGCCTGTTACAATAGGACAAGGGCTAATGGCTTTAAACTAAAAGAGGGTAGATTTAGACTAGATATAAGGAATTTTTTTTTTTAAATGAGAGTGGTGAAACACTGGCACAGATTGCCCAGAGAGGCAGTAGATGCCCCATCTCTGGAAACATTTAAGGTCAGGTTGGACGGGGCTCTGAGCAACGGGATCAGGTTGAAGATGTCCCTGCCCACTGCAGGGACGGTGGACTAGATGGCCTTTAAAGGTCCCTTCCAACCCAAACTGTTCTATGATTCTATGAAAATGCAATTTTCATAATTAAATGCAATTAAGTGTGATTCAGCTACCCACCCCGAGATACCTAGTGCCATCTAAAATGCCCGTGTGGGCTCCAGCTGCCATTGCAGAAGGTGACATTTGGGTGATGAGCAGCACGTTTCCTGCTCTTCCTGNAAGAAACGTGGGGACAAGACTTTTTAGCAGGGCCTGTTACAATAGGACAAGGGCTAATGGCTTTAAACTAAAAGAGGGTAGATTTAGACTAGATATAAGGAATTTTTTTTTTTAAATGAGAGTGGTGAAACACTGGCACAGATTGCCCAGAGAGGCAGTAGATGCCCCATCTCTGGAAACATTTAAGGTCAGGTTGGACGGGGCTCTGAGCAACGGGATCTGGTTGAAGATGTCCCTGCCCACTGCAGGGACGGTGGACTAGATGGCCTTTAAAGGTCCCTTCCAACCCAAACTGTTCTATGATTCTATGAAAATGCAATTTTCATAATTAAATGCAATTAAGTGTGATTCAGCTACCCACCCCGAGATACCTAGTGCCATCTAAAATGCCCGTGTGGGCTCCAGCTGCCATTGCAGAAGGTGACATTTGGGTGATGAGCAGCACGTTTCCTGCTCTTCCTGGTCTCGCCCTCTATCTCTCAGATTCGCTATGGCATCTCAAATGGCAACAGGCAGTTGAATTGCTCCCATAAAGAAAGTTATCTCTATCTGACTACTGATTCTCACCCAGGGGTGGAACTGCCGGTGACACCGAGTTGGCCTCATCTCTTAACTTTCTGGGCTTGAGGGTGGACAAAATAAATAAGTTAAGTTCGGGGGTTTAAATAGTTTTCCTTAATAGAAAAAAGCATGTTACAGTACGTAAAAGCATAATTTTAAGATATAAAATAGGAGAATATGACATTTGAACCTCTGCTTGGGGCTGGTGACCTCCTAGGGTAGGCGGAGATGAACCTCTCCCTGAAAACACGAGACAAGTCTGCAACAACTTCTGTTCTGCTCTTGAAGTCCCAAACTGCTCTGAATCATCATTTAGCTAGACTGAGAACCTGCCTCCCCTCTCTCTGTCCGTTTTCTGCCTGTACCACTGCCCCAACAGACTGCCTGCATCTTTCCAAGATATATATATTAAAAAAAAAAAAAAGAAGAAAAAAATTCCCTAGGATCTGTAGAGGAAGGGACAATATACTGTGCCTAATAAATACGGACTGCAATAGCCACATTCCCAGCTGGGTAGTGGTGGGCTTGAGACCAACTCTGGACCCTGCCACTGCGTATGTTAATGTTTAAAGTTACACATGGGCTCAGAAGCAGGTTAGAGTATACAATTAGCCCTGGGCAAGCCTGAGATCTCTCCATTTCAAAACATAGGAAATGCAGTAAATACCATAGCAAACGCAATTACCAGCGCGTGATAAACACCACTTCATTAGCAGGGACCACGGGAGGCTTCTCCCGTTTCAGACATTTCTGACAATGAGCAGGAGCAAAAACAGGTTGATCCTGAAATCCGGACACAGAACAGGCAAGCAAATGCCTCAGGGATGCCTCCAGTCTGGTATTTTGGTTTTAGCCCTTCTCTGTCCTGATGCTGTGATGGAAAGAAGCAGCTCATTCACATCCTCAACATCTGTAATGTGTTTCTGGAATGATGACTGTCAGTAAGGAGCGGGATGAGTTCCAGTGGCTCCAGAGCGCCACTGACTTGGAAGCACCAGGACATTTCCCATCAGTATTTCAGCTGCTTCTAGACATAGGTTAAATATAGGAGGGCTTTGTCACTGGATGTGGTTTTAAGCCATTTTTATTGCAGCAGGAAAGATTTGAGCATAAAATATTCTTTCCAGGATACATTTAATATAATGCTTCTGCACCTTTGGGAAAAGAACCAAGAATAACAATTGTTCCTCTGCTCTTTGAAATCGAGACTTAAGAAAACACAGGCTCAATTAGGATTTCAAAGGACAGATCCTGAAGTGTTCACTGAACTTAGACAAAATATGCCTGAACCTAAAACATGCAAAAGAGCAGAAACCCAGTCACAAATGGCAGTAACAATCCTTCTCTAGGATTTTCTTAAAACTGTTCATTTCCAGTCCATGGACTTTCACCGACCATGGCATTCATGCCCAGCATGGCTGCAGCTGTCTGAAGGGCCCAGGGAACTTGCAAGTGAATTTTAGGAAAATTCACCTCCAGGTTGTCTTTTCAAATCCACCTGATGGAGGTGGGCTTTGGATGCCATCTGATGCCTCCTGGAGCTGCTCAGCCACAGCATGGGGGATCTAAACCCTCTCCAGAAGGAGCAAGTCACTACTGTTGCCACAGCCATCCAGTTCGAGGAAGAAGAAGCAGACACAGACTGAGTGTTTTGTGACTCTATATAGTCCCCCACAGAGCCACGGCATGACCTGTGCAATGGATCTCCCTCCAGAGGCAGACAGCAAAAGGAGAGTGTCTCCTTCTGACTAAGAGACCCATCGCAATCTCCCAACTTGATCCAAGCCTTGTAAATGATGGAGATTTCACCACATCTTGGCTGCACATTTTGGTGGATTATTTCCTTATTTCCTGTTTCCATGAATTTTTTTAATTTTTGCTCAATTACACCTTTTTTTTTTCTTTGTCTCTGCTTCCAGATGCCTCCCCAACAGAGGTTCTTTCAGACCAAGAATAAGCCGCCTGTGTCCTTCCCACAGATAAGCCACACACACAGAGATTCGCGCTTTAAGGCATCTTTAAGGCATCCTGCTTGACCAATCTGATAGCCTTCTATGATGGCATGACTGGCTGCGTGGACGAGGGGAGAGCAGTGGATGTTGTCTACCTTGACTTCAGCAAGGCTTTTGACACTGT
>VZSC01019648.1:465696-493902 GCA_013398225.1 Steatornis caripensis
GGGGGGGGGGGGGGGGGTCGGGGGTGGAGGGGAGGGAGGGGAGAACGGCCCGGAGCCGCTGCGAGCTGCCCCGGAGGCTGCGGCGGACGAGGGGGCTGGCGGAGAGGTGCGAAAGGGCCGGGGCGGAGAAGGCTGGGGGGCAGCGAGGGCGGAATGCGAAGGCGCAGGGAAGCGAAAGGGCCGGGGTGCAAAGGGGCTGGGGGGTTGGGGGGTGGGAAGCGGAGGGTGCCAGGAATCAGGTACCCAAGGGGCCGAGATCCGAGCAGACGGGGGTGCAAAGGGGCAAAGATGCAAAGGGTCTAGGGGCAGGGGGTGCGCAGGGGCAGAGATGCGAGGAGCGGAGTCGCGAAGGGGAGGGATGGATGGGAAAAGGCAGGGAGATGCGAAGGGGGCAGAGAGGCAAAGGGGAGGGATGTAAATGAGAGAGGTGCAAAGGGGGAGGTGGAAAGGGAGGGATACAAAGGGGAGGGAAGCAAAGGCAAAGTTGCAAAGAGGAGGAATGTAAAGGGAAGAGGTGGCCGGCACCGAGAGTGCAAACAAGCAAGGTGTAACAGAGCAGCGATGCGAAGGACAGCACATCCCGGGGTGGGGGCAGCTGCTGCCAGGCATCCCCGGGGCCCGGGGTGGGCGCCAGCGGCACCCAGAGCTTTGGGAGGTGAAGGGGATGCTCGCAGGGTGTTGGAAGTACAAGGGTCCCAGTGGAGCAGGGGGCCATGCACAGTTGCTGCTGGGAAAGAAGAGCCTGGGAAACCGAAGATGTGTGTGTGTGCAAGCTTGTCACCCTTGGTCACTCGCTTCTCCCACTTCAGATGAGAACGGAGAAAAACTTGCAAGTGGAGGAGAGCAGCTCTTCCTGGTAGCCCGCAACCGTTTTTCAAAATGCATCTGGTGAGCAAGGTAAAAATAAAAAGCCAGCTCTCAATCTATATTTGTTTCCCACCGTTAACTGGCTAAGGCAGATTCGGGCTTCTCCAGCTTTTTGGCTGACCCCTCTCCTCACATACAAACTGCTGTGGAGTTTCTCCCGAGGATCCCCGGGGGCTCTGCACCACTCACAGCTCAAAATAGCCTCTTTCTATTTCAGTATTCTCCTTTTCCCACATCTGATCTCGCTGGGGATGATAGAGTCAGGAACGTGCATGGGACCCGTAAAAACTTTTGTGAGAATATGGACATCACGAGGACATGGTCCCAGTTAAATATCTGCCTGGCTGTGATGGCTACTAAAAGTTTGACAGCATGTCCTGGCTCGTTCCTTTAATCCCATCCTCCGTCTGTCTGTATGTCTGTCTGTCTCCATCTGCCTCTCTGGTCCTCTGCAGGGACTAGGAGCTCTTGGGAACAGAAGGTGCCTTTTTGTTCCATGTTCGTGCTGGGTCTGGTATAGGGGGTCCTCGTGCATGACTGGTGCTCAAAACCATGTGCAAAATAATGAAGCTGAGCCAAGACCATGACAGTGAGGCAAGACCTCTTCTGTGACAAGCGTCTCCCTCTGGAACAGTTTCATCAGACTCAGCTGTGTGCTGAAGAGCTTAACAAAGGTAACATTCATATTTCATGATGGCATGGTCCTACAATGTATTTTATCATAGCTTTACACAAGAACAGCAATGTTGCTTCTTGCTAAAACAGAAACAGATCTTGATTTTCTTTCTTCCTAACAAAAACTCCAGAATGACAGATAGAGATTTTCTAACTTTATTTTTTTATAATCTATTTCTTGAAGATCAACAAATTGCTTCCAACTTTCAGGAAAAAAGCTTAAAAGACAATCCTGAAAAGAATTTTTTGAAGAACACATCTTCAGGAAATCCCAACAGACCAACAAGCTCAATACATTTTTAGTGTTAACCATCAGGAAAAACTGCTCTTGCTTTGGAAACTGAAGGGACCAAACTGTGGTAGAGAAGGTTTCAGAGCCTTATTCAGTAGTTTTTACATAAATAAGAACTAAGGAAAGAAAACAAAGAATTGAGGCTGATGTTGACTTCGGACAAAGCTGGGGCAGTCCTGGAGGCATTTTGTGCAATTCGGCAGACACAGAGGCCTTGGCACAAACTGCAGGCTCCTGTTGAGAAGCTGTGCTTTGAGATGTTGACAAAGACATGGGGGTCATGTGAAGAAAGAGAGAAGTGCTGCAAGCAATGGGAGAGATGTTCAGTGCATCCGAGGTGGTGTTTCCATGTCTGTCCACGATCTCTCCAAGTGGTACGACTGGTGTCAGAGCCTAGCGGCTTCAGCAACAAGAATCTCATGTTGCATGTGGGCAACAACATACAGGTATGCTGTTACTCCAGCACTGCTGCTGAAGAGGCAGAGCCCCAAGAAGCTGACAAAACGTTTGTAACCATAGGTTGGTTGATTTTGTCCTGGAAACAAAATTAGCTTGTGTGAAACACAATTGCTATTTCTTCTGTATATACATACGAGACTGATATCTTCTGGGTAGAAAAGCCTCATGTTTAAGCTTCATTTCTGTTTACTGTGTGTTTCAAGTGAGAAGTGGTCAACTGTCCTCAAACGACTTTGGAAATACCTAATCTGAGCTGTGATCACTTCCATTATTCTTCACATTTCAGTTAGCCACGACATAGCAGCTGGGAAGGAGGACAGGGTGAGAAACAGACAGACGCGGGCAGCTCTCACCCAAAATATGGATGTGTCTTCTCTTAATGCTACTGTCAACAGTCTAAATTAAACTGCTTATACTTGGCGAGAGTGTTTGAAACAGCGAGCCATCTCAGAAAACTCAACAGCATTTGCTGGTGTATGCTGGCTCTGAATTATGCTCTCGAACGTTATTTTTGGTGGTGATTACTGGTGTGTGGAAGCAAGCAATTAATGTTCTTTGGAATTTCTTTATCACCCTGCAGAATGGTCTTGTCAGTGTTTTGAGGATACAGCAGGCGTCCATGGAGCTGACTTCAAAGCTGAATGAGCTGAAAGGAGGTCTTGGACGTAACTCTGGAGCAGACACAGTAGGTATACATGTCTTCACTTAAAAATAATAATAGCTCTCACTTGAAAGGGTCTGATTTCCTTGTTCTCTTCTGTGTGTTTGCTGGTGCTGTGCCCAGTGCTGTTGTAAGGGCTCGGGGTGGCTTCTCTTCTCCTGTGCCCTCTGTGAGATGTCACCAGCTGAGACCTCTCCGTCAGGAGGCTCTCCGGAGATTCCTCAGTGTGTAACCTTTCCTTCCTGCCCTTACAAGCCGATCTCTTGGGCTATTTGCTATTTGACTTCCCTAGCAACTTTCAGATCAGTATTTTAGTAAAGAATTAGAACTGCCTACATTCAGATCACAGTGATTAACGTGATTTTGCTCTTAAATTTCTCTCCACAGAAGCACCATCAATTTTCTTCTCTCTTCCTTCATTTCTGAGGTAGTGAAAAGTAGCAGGAGCATCTGAATCGGTTCCAGGAGTATCCTGTCTTCCGGCTCTGGATAACAAGGAATTAGTGACACGAAGTAAGGATTTAGAAACCCACCCTGGAGACTGCATCCTTCAGATCTGTGTTTGCTGTTTCTCTGCAGGGATCCACCGGCTGATCTGAGACGTTCTTCAGTGCAGCGTGAATACTTTCGTGCTGTGAACTCAGCGTGGGTCTGATGAGTGCTGTAGCCAAAACCAGCTAATCAGAGGAGCACCAATAGAGCCAATTACCACTCGGGCTGCGCTTTCAGCCGCTCATGCGTGTGCCACAGTTACTCATTCACTTCCTCTGCTTAGATAGTCTTGTAGACTTTGAGACAGGCTTGTGGTTTTCCCAGGCAGGAGCTCTTCCTTTTCTTCCATACATCTTTAAAGATATTTAAGCCAAAGGTTTCTCCCTTCATGCTGTGTCATTTTCTTTACTGTTTCTGTGGTGACACGAGTGATTTAAGCCTTTTAATAAAACATAGCTCTGCTGTGTCTCTCTCTTTGCCTTTAAAGTATTGACAGAGTTGAGTGTTAGTCCAGGTATCAAACAAGAGAGCACGGCGCTCGGAGTCTGGCTGCCTTTCTGATGGATGTAGGTGATCTGAAACCTCAGCCCAGCTGTCTTTTATTTATATATCCGCAGTGATTCCTTTGTAGTCCATGGTACGAAAGATCAAACCCAGATTTCTTTCCCCCTGCCCACCCCTCTTTAAACTGGGCGACCTACAAAGATGACTATTTGGCTGTGTTAGTGTCCCCACAGGAAGAGATGTTTTCATTAGCTTCTTCTGTCTATGCTTCTCTAATTTGAGTAACTCTTCTCAGAGTTTGACATTTGGTCCATCATATTTAACTATTTTTGTACCAATGTCTGGGCTGTGTGATTCCTATTTAAAAAAACGCATTCCCTGGACAAAGTTCCCTGTAGATCTTTATGGTTTTTTCTTTTGAAGAGTAACCATGACCATGAAGAAACAGGATCTGTCTTTGGGGATCAGCTGGGAACACGCTGATGTGTCAAAGAGTTTGCAAAGGTTTACTTTATCCACAGCTGTGAAAAGACTTTCCGTAATACCATTTAGAATTTGAATGGAAAAGTGAGTAGAAGGATCAAAGAGTTGGCATGGATGGGGATCTTTGCCTACACCTTCGTTGTGTCTTTCTGCCCTTTCTTGGGTCCTTCAGCCTCTACTCTTTCTCATGCTGCCCGCACTGTGCCCACAGGGTCCTGCTCTCCTCTCTCTCTGCCACGATTTCTGACAAATCTCAGCAATTTAAATGAAGTTTCATTGGGATATGGACCTCTGTCCTGTTAGCTGTGTGTTCTCCTACCCAAATTCCTATCTCGGCCTGGCTCCCTAAAATCTGGGGACATCTGGTCCTCATCTCAGACCCATCACGGCTGAAGGGGAACTGTTACTCTCATTCCAAATGACCCTTTCTCCATCACTGGCACTACCACCTCCAGTTATCCATCACTTGGTTGTACAACATGGGTGTCATCCTCACCTTAGACTTTCCTCTCTTGCTCAGGGTCGTGTAGATGCTTTCCCTGTAGCCTCTCCCAGACATGCCGTTCCTACCATTCACACAACAAAGATGCTGTGCAGGCTCTTTCCTCATGTCTTGAGTCCTGTAGCATCTTTTCTCGGGCAGACCCAGCCTTGGCCCACCACTGTCTGCCCGACTTGTTGCTACACACACTGTTTTTCTAGCTCGTCATTACTGTTCCCATTCACTACTCGTATTTTTCCTGGGCTCCCTTGCCTACCCACACTCACCCCTTGCTTCATGCCAGGCTCTTCCATAAGAGCTCTGGGGCAAGGATATCCTCGGCTCTGCATTTCAGCAGCATCTGGTTCATGAGCCATGACTGCAGGTCCAAGAATAAGAATAGCAACAACATGCAAGCTGAGTCCAGCCCAAGTCAGCGGAGGCCAGAAGTTGCTGCGCTCAGAAGTCTGTTCATAAATCAATGTGAAATGCGCTGTCTGAGCACAGCTCCCAGTAGACACACATCTGCATAACACATACCACTGACACAACTGGCGATAGGAAAAATATCTAAACATATCATTCCCACAGCTGCGGAGGAATGAATAAAGATGTCTAATTCCCCTGTCCCTGGGGTGAACCCTGGTCCAGGTAAATGCACTTCTTATAAATCAGAGGTTTTAAACGCAGAGGGATAGTTAGGAAAGTCTAACCTGACCACACTGGCTAGAAGTTGTCACCCAGGGACTCCTGTGTCAAGATCATAACTGAATTTAGAAGAAGAAAGCTGAAGAAAGACATTCAATTATCACTTTAAAATCCCAGATAGGGGAGAAGCAAGCTCATCCTTTGGTGAGTTGTTCCAATGCTAAAATCTTGTGCTTTTTCCCATTCTGGATTTGCCTGGCTTCAGCTTTCAGCCATGGTTATGGCTTACCTTTCTTTCATCCCTCAGCTTTCAACCATCACATTATGCTGTCATCTGCTATGTGAAAAAAACCCTCTTATTAGAAATCCTTACCCAGTTTTTGTGTTTATAATCCAACAGTGAAGCACTCCCTTGAATAAACTGAATACAGTTTCTTTTACTTAGTGGCAGGATGACCATACTGTCAGCCATTGTTGCAGCTTGATCGGTCTGGATTTTCGACGTCCTTTTCTCCTGTAGAGACCAGAGGTGAACTCTGGATTGCAGAGACTGGTCTCCAAAACCCCAGGGAGAGGGCAGCACCACCACTTCTGTTGGGTTTTCTGCTCCTTTATCCAAAAACCACATTTATTCTGGTGGCCAGCATTAGACAAGTACAGAGCAATTTCCATTGGTTAGTCCTGAAGAAAAATTGTATTGACAAAGTACAATTTGCACTTCAATCCTAGCTCAGTCAAGTGAAGGCAATTCTAGCCTGATTTTAGGCTGGAGCAATCATCCCTACAGCACCCAGTCACTCATACTGGATCTCTTCAGCTACAGGATCACAGGGGAGTGATGAAGAAATTGATGCTGTACGTGCCTAAGTCCTAATGCAGCAGTGATGTTGTAGGACTTTGGCTTCTTGACTGGAAATAAAAAGACAGAAATGTGAAATGTTTTGCCTTTGCTTTAATAGCTCAAATTTTCTGGATTTATACCCTGTTCTTCCTATGTTTTCAAAGGGTTGAATCTGTTTTAATTTTTGAATCACAGCTGGAGGTAACATGTTTGACACAGTCTTCTTCTAAAGTGAATTTAGTGCTGCTAAATGTTAACAGATTGCCAGAGCTGACTTCTCTCTGCCTCCCTGGAAGACGAGCAGCAGGACAAACTTGAGCTGAGGAAGGGGTTGCCTTTCAAAAGCGTCAAGGCTCTCCCAAACCAAAGCCCGCCCTGTCTTTGCTGAGTGCAGAGATGACGTGCAGGTAGATCCAGCAGAGACAGGTCATTAGAGACAACATGTCTCCCTGTGCAGCTTCCCAGTCTGCAGGAATCTCCTTACCTTTCCTTCAACACTCAGAAACAAGCATCTCATCTCAGAGGGTCTTGTCTGGAGCCCGTGTGGTAATGAGAATCATGACTCTCACGCTGTTACTGACTGAGCAGGAATGGGCATGTGTGTCCAGGAGGCTGCATGGTCCTAACTTGGGATGGTCCCATGCAGACCAACCTCTCTTCTTGCAGTTTGCCTGGATAAAATGAAAAGGGGAAAGAGGCATCTTATGATGAGCGACCTTGGCACCACGCATAGTTAGTGTAATTGAACTCACACTCTGCTCAGTTTTCACAACTGGGTTCTTACTCTCATGAGTTAATTCCTTTTGATGTCCCTTCTGTCCCTGCCCTGCTTTCGTTGAGTCTAAAACAACCCAACTGTCCATCTTGCTTATGGAATTACTGAACTTTTAAGAGAACACAAAGCGCTCTCACATGAGGATTTGGGATTAAACCTCTCTTGTTTATGTTAAACATAACATCTTAATTCTTCTACTGCTGGAGGGCAAATGAGTCTCCACAACCCCAAAGAAACCTGCTTTCAAGCCCTATAGCAAAGGTCAGTGTGATTTGTTTCTCATTAGAGATGTTCTTTCCGGTAATGTTGTCTCATGGTATATGACAGTTCTCTTACAAAACACATTTATGCAATTTAAAGTGCTTTTACTTAAAATATTTTCCATTGTAAGACAACATATACTTTATTTTCAGCACATTTCTCTCCCCTCAGACTGCACTACTCAGTGGAGTACCCGACTTTTTTCCAGGGATGGCATAAGGAAGAAAACTGCCTGCTCTCCATGTTTCATTCAACACCCAAGGAGCTCTGGATTTGGAGGTGGGAATCCCGCTGAAGCTGGAGGTTCCCTGAACTGGGTTTGGCTCCAGCTTCTGGATTCTGGGGATGTGTGTACCTTGTGTACAGATGTGCACGCACATCTGGAGGGGGAGACCTGTGGGAAAGACGGGCAAGGCAGCACAGATTACCGAGTGGTAAATTACTGTAGGCTGCTAGAGGCATGAGAAATGTCCCTGCACCCCATGAAGTCCCACAGATGAAGGAATAGGAAATAGCGTGAGGGATGAGGGAGACACAGAGATGCAAAGCCCAAGAGAAAGGTAGGAAAAGTGGGGAAGCGGAAGCAAAAGCAGGAAAAGACTCCATACAGGAGGGAAGGGGCAGCGAGGGAAGCAGCTGGTCAAGGAAAATTTTAGGCGAAGAAGGAGCGAATGAAGGAATTCAGAAGCTAGCTTATTGAACATCATATGGTAAAACCGCAGAAAAAGGAAAAAGAAAGGAAAAAAAAGGAGCAACTAGAATCCTAAGCTTTTTTTTCTTTTTATGTGGCCACTGATTGAAAGTGTCCAGTACAAATACCATCAGACACTTGCATTTCCCCACAGGAGCTGTCAGCCCTTCTGTAAAACTAGCTTTCATCCAGCCGTCTCATGCTGGCCAGTTTGCATTGCCTCTTGCCCTGCAGAAAGCTGAGCTTAGCATGAGTGTCACGCCTGCCTCTCGGCTGGTCCGTGTGTGCTCCTGACGTGCCTGCAGCCGGAGAGCTGCTCTGTCTTCCCTGCCATAGCCCCGTCCTCAGCTCCCCTTTTGTCTCATGAGCATCCCCACACCTACTTCAGTTTCTGGGCCATTTTAAACGAAGTGTCAAGGGAATGAGAGAAGTGGATTTTCCTGTCTAGGGTGGCTTTATAAGCTGTGTCCCTGACAGTACGGGGTCATACCCTTCCCACCAATGTCCAGCAATGCTCACACAAGATGTGCCAGCTCCCCACAAACCACCTATTCCCCAACCACCAAGCACAAAGTTTCTCTCTTCAACTGCTGCTGAGAGGGCATCAGACCATCGAGACAAACCTCACAAATTGGCTCAAAGCCCTGCTCCATTAGCATATGGGCTCTGTAACTTTCTGCCTCGAGTATGTCTTGTTCTTTGCTGGTATGCTTTTGAATAGGGCTTTCCTGGTCTTTTACAGAGTCACTCTGTTCGCAGGGCAGCTGACACGAAAGCACATTCCCCCCTGCCATTGGCAGGAGGTTTATTTGTATTTTAGAAATTGCCCTCAGCAAACAAAAAAACCTACACTTAACCCAGTGAGTTAACCCAAGCACGTGGCCAAGGTAGTGAAATGGGCTCTGATCCAGCTCCCTCACTGGAGATTTCTCCCTCCTCTCATGGCAATCAGTTGGCTTTTTGCTGCATAAAACCGTCCTCTTGACTCAGGGGAATTTCTTCCCCCAGGACCTGGGTTAGCAATGCCACCAACATTAATGAAGGTTTCACTCGGATGCCGGTGAAGAGAGCTGCACTGGTGATGGGTATGAGCTGGTCATCTAGTTCTGCTCCCAACCTCCTTGGCAGTGAGATGCTCCCACACACCACTGGCATTACCAAGGAGAAAACCCCTCTACTTCTGAACCTGCCTTGGCTAAATGAAATGCATCCTGCAACTTGCTGATAACCCATCGGGAGAGGCTGACCGCTACGCTGCTGCACAGTAGATCAGTGCATTTGCACACACACAGCAGCCAGTGCAAGGTCATATGTCAAGGCCAGGACAGCTGTCCCTGGCCACCATTTTAGGTGTTGATGACATACGTACCGGGCAGGTGGTGTTGGAGCCAGAGAAGGCTACAAAATCCAGCAGCAGCAGCAGCCTAAGCAAATGATTTACCGGATTATATTGTCTGTTAGCAAGCCTGCCTGGTTCCTCCTTGGACTGCATTACCTGTTCAGGCCGAAACACCACATTTTACATGTTTGTCTTGGGTAGATTTCTGTGGAAAATATTTCAATGGTCTCTTCGCCAGGGCAGGCTAAAGAGCAAAGTCTTGTTTCGCTTGTGTTGAAGACTGTAGTAGTCTTCAACCGAGTAGAGGCAAGATCTTCGTACCTGGCCGAAAGGCAGGGATGGAGAAGGAGATTGACTGGAAGGATAAGATTTGGGGACCAAAAAGCCAAGACTTGTAGGTCACATAGGTACCAGCTTCTACACATAAAGGAATTGTGAATTTACATCCATTAAGGTGTTTGTGGCACTCAGACAGTGTGGAGACAAGCATCACAGGAAAGCACATACAGGTGTTAATAGTTCTACCTCTCAAATCCTTAATGATTCAACGGCAGGGGACTTCAGGGGATTTTTTTGCACACCGAGCAGTGAAGATAAAACATAACTTCTCTCTAGGAGGGCACAGTCCAAACTGCCGCTCAGGGCTCACCGCCCTGAAGGAAGGCTTAGGAGATGGCAGACTTTCTTGTGCTGCTGAGGATTTACCATTACTCGTTTGCGTCCGTGTGCATGTAGCACTTGTTGAGACACCAGGAAAGATATTCTCTGCTGTTCCCATCTCCAACGCAATACTTAGAGAACAGCTGCCTTCTGCAGAGGCCCTGCTAAAAACGCTGCTGTGCAGAGGCTTGCTGGAGATGGGCACAGGCATAGCCGGAGGTCTTGCAGGAGTCCGAAACACTTAGGAGGGGCTTTTGCAATGTAGACAGCCCAAAGAAGTTGTCCGTGTTACTTGGAGGGCCAATCCATTGCAGGCGTTACCAGGAATAAGAGCACAAAGTCTCTTGCTCACAGCTTTCCCGTTGCAGCCCCTCCATCTTCTCGCCGTGAGGTTCAGCTCAGAGCCTTGTGAGCTGCACAGGTGACAACATAACCAGAGGGGGGACGGAAAATATCTCTTTCACAGAGATGCATGTTAATCTCCAGTTCTGATTAAATATATCCCAGCCGCTAGGAACAGCTGTGAAAGATTTTTTTTTCTTTGCCTTTTTGGAGTGTGATGCATTCCTCCTCTTCAGCATCCCCTCACCAAGGGGGGAAGAGAAGCATCGGATAAAAGCCTTGCTCCAGGGCAAGAAAAGATCCAAACTGCAGCTTTGCATAAATCTGTCACTTGGATTCCCCTGAGAACAACTGCAAAGTTGAAAAATGGCACAGTGAAGGAGGCACAGGTGTTAACTCCTCTTTTTTTTTTTTAATTGGTAAAAAAAGAGGAGGGGTGGGGGGGAAGTTGCTGCGAACAGCCCCCAGAACATGATTTTTTTTACCTAGCTTTAAGCTTCTTTAGCTCTTCCAGGACTACCTCTGTGTTGATAAAAATCTTATTTCTAAACCAGAAAGGAAATAAGGAAACTGTCCTGTACCAATATCTGCTGCAAAATCCACATTAACCACCCCTTGCTGCTTCTGCTGGTTTGTTCTCTCCCTGGAACAATTTGTGAGGGGGGTTTTGCTCTCTCTTTCACTTTTAAATGTTAATGTATCAAAGATTTGCCGGGTTTGGCTCAGGGGTGGGAGGGCAGCCTCTGAGGAGGCTCAGTGATGTCTTTCACCCCAGGGTCAGCTTTGTATCCTGCATTAAATTTGGCTCTTTTACTTGAAACAAAGAAACACTGTTGTTACAAACACTTCTCCTCTCCTCAGTCCGGGCACTTTCATCCCCAAATGATCCAGCAACAAGCGGCCAGATTTCGCTCTGGCGAGTGGAGGCGGCTGCGGGGGCCGCGTTCATCTTTGCTGAGGCCCAACACGGCAATGCCCCGGTTGCACCGCGGGACGACCGAGAGTGCCGAGGAAGCCTGGAGGCAGGGGCTGCCCCGAGTCGGGTGGAAGGAAGGCGAACCACCCGCATCAGGGTCCATGCCAGCAGGGATGACACAGGCACCCCCAGCCCTGCCTGGGGCTCTGCTTGCCCCCAGCCACCCCACACAGACCCCGGCTGGCTCCAGCCCAGCTCCACATCGCTACCTTTGTCCCTTAATCTCTCATGCTCTCATTAAGCAGGAGGAGTTTTCACTAAGGCTCCATTGTAAAGAAAGAAATTGCTCTTGCCACTGCCGTCCCAAGGGCTGTACAGGCAATTAGACCTTTATAAGGCTCTGTGCTGCAAAGATAGGGTTTGCAGAATACGTGTTGGCCGACACAGATACATATCTTAAATAAGGCAAGTGAAATGTTTTGAAGTCCTTTTTTTCTTCTTTTGGGGCTGTTTTTTGTTTTTTGTTTGTTTGTTTGTTTGAAGTCCTTGCTCGGTTCGTTGATGAATCTATATTTGCAGTAAATGAAGTGAAAATATTTAGAACTATGTTGGGTACCACTAGTCACAGTGTCTAAGCCCGGCAAGTTGCTCTCTCCAGGTGCAGTGGACTCGGTGACCACTTCTCTCCTGTGACTGTCTTGGGAACACAACCTGAGGGGAGCCCACCAGACTGCTCACTGCTTTCTCGCATTGAACCACCCCAGGACTCACAGTGTCGAGCCAGGACACCCTGCTTTTGCTCTGACATCGGGGGAAGCTGCCTACACCAGGGCAGCTGTAAACCTACACAGCTATAACCTGAGACTATATGGAAAACTATTTACCCACCAAGGTAGTTTTGCATTTCAGTGTTGCACCGCTTGTGCTGGTAGCCAAATTAATAATAAGGTTTGGCCAAGTTCTGCGGGGGTTGAAATCTGACTTTTGGCTCAGCTTCTGTCTGTCAAAGAGCAAGATTTCGGCGTTCCCTTCAGCAGCCTTTCCTCTAGAGCTGTCGCTCTCATTCCAGCAAACAAGCCATGGGTGACTTGTTTCCACCCCACAAACCACCTATTCCCCAACCACCAAGCACAAAGTTTCTCTCTTCAACTGCTGCTGAGAGGGCATCAGACCATCGAGACAAACCTCACAAATTGGCTCAAAGCCCTGCTCCATTAGCATATGGGCTCTGTAACTTTCTGCCTCGAGTATGTCTTGTTCTTTGCTGGTATGCTTTTGAATAGGGCTTTCCTGGTCTTTTACAGAGTCACNTTTGTGAGATTTTTGCAGCCTACGCAATTAATTCGTAATGACAGAGCTAGCACAAATTCCACCGCTGCAGTACGTGGCTGCGCCTGGGGACATGCAGATGTTGAAGCTAACGCACGGCTCTGCCCGTTGCATGGTGACTGATGGATCACACTGCATCATACCAACAGCTGTACTGGATTGTGCTTGGAGTTTCTCATTTCAATAATATACCAAACCTCACTGAAGACAACAGGAGGATGAAACTGATATTTTTAATGTGAGTTGGGTTGGCTGATGAAATCCAATATTATTTGAGATCGTCTCCCTTACATTCTTCTTCCAAAATCCAAGAAATTTACTTCAGACAAGTGCTGCCATATGTAGATATGATGAATATGTGATTATAACTCACAGTTCAGATATCCCTTAAGCCAAAGATCTTTTTCTCTCCAATATCCAGAAGTGCTAGAAGACAACTTCCCGAGAGGAGTCCCTGGTTCTTAAAATCACTTCCCTCTTGGTTCTTCTTTCCTTAGCGGCATTTGAGAAAGTGATGAGTCCTGCATGGATGGGAAATTGCAGAACATTTTCTGAAAGGCAACAGAAATGCACTGGAAGACAGAAAAAACAAGGGAGGCCAGCAGGCGGGGACTTGGGACACCAGAGTGTAATTCCCTTTTCTACCACTGGCTTCCTGTGACACTTTGGGTGAGTCACCGAAGGCCAAATACTTAAAAATATGAGTCTTAATCCCATTTGTCAACTAGAGATAACACCATTTTCTTTGAACACAGTAGTGTGGTGAAGCAGGCATCCTGGAGCATCACGATACTACAGTAACGGGGGCTACATGAATTAAAGCTCACGTTGTAGGAAAGACTACGAACAAAGAATTTAAAACTAGCAAAGCGAGGAAAAGAAATACAGCAGTGAAATGGTCAGAACTGCTAACTGTGTGTTTAAAGGTTTGGGAAAATGCCTAGAGCTGTGAGTAGGTGCCAGAGAAATTAATTATGATAATAAAACTTCTGGGAAGAGGTGGAAATGCTGGAATGATCAAATCATGTGTAATTACGAGGAACGTTTTCTGTCTTCTTGGTAACACCGAGCTGCAAGGAATGTGTGTGTTGCCTCCAGGAACGTTAGGGGCCAGGATGTCATTCTTTCAGAAACAAAACAGACAAGAACTGAAAGAAGCGGGGAAAGGAAGAGAAAGAAAATAAAAGCCAAACCAAACAAACGCCTCACAGGTCACGATGCAGCAGCCAGAGCTTTGAAAGACAGCCAGGGGAAATTCCCTGAGAAGCTTCCCTCTGCTCAGGTAGGAATTCCTTGCCCCTAGCCTTTGTTTGGGATCGGCTGAATCATGTTATAGGACCTTATTTTCCCCTCCAGCCGTATACCTCCGGTCTGCACACATTCGAGTGGACTATCAGGGACAAACAAGCCTTTCCTCTGCCTTTCTTTCCTCCTGCCCTCATGTTCATGGTTGGAGCATCTTTCCCAACCTAGTGGCCCCTGCCAGAGCCACGTTGGCCTCGAAGGGCAGTGGGCAGGGCTCACCAGGCCAGCAGCACTTGCTGCAGCGGACAGCCTTGCGATTACTCCTTCACTGACATATTTAAAGGCAATGTTTGACAAACTGCTCCTAATTGCAAAAAATTATGCATAAAAACCCAGCCCTGACGGCAAGTTGGCAGCACAATTACCTGAACTCTCTGTATAGAAACTCCAGGTCATTGGTGACTGTTTAAGGCTGTGGCGTTTTCCAGATGAATTAATTGCCTCCTGGGTTCCTCCTGGCTCTGGAAGGCTTTTTCTCAATTCATACACACTGCCAGCTGCTGCACAAAAAGCCAGTGGGGAAAGATAGGGCTGGGAGAGGAAATACAAATGGCCCGGTCTAGCAAACCTTTGGTTTCATTGGCTTCTGAACATCACGATCTCTTTGTGCTGCAGCTCTCGTTGCGCTGCAGGCCATTGAAAAGAAATAACAAAAAAACACATTGCAAGCCGTGAAAATGAAAGGCTTTGATCTTGCTCTGCTGTTTGGGAGTAAGGCTGCAAAGTCCACCCTGCTAAAGGCGGCATTAGCTGAGCTTCTCGGAAACTCACAGGCTTCATCCAAACTACAAGTTAGGTCCACAGCTGCAGCCTGTGTTGCTCCTAAAAAGGAAGCTCCGACACACAGTAGTGGGATTCCCGCACACACCGGTACAGGTTTTCTTGATTCTTGTCCCTTACAGAAATGGCATGGAATTCTTATTCCTTACAGAACTGGCATGCAATACTCTATGGAATATTTCCGTATTTCCATATGGAATATGGAAAATTGGTGTATCAGATGGCTTGTCCTCAACACGGCACCCAAAAGCCCTGACGCGGTGACTGTTCAGCATCATCCCAGAGCACTGTCCTGGTAGACACTCCCATTTCTCAGCAATAGTTAAACACCTTTAAATCAGGCTGTCCTCCTCCTCACACTGCTTAGGATTCAGAGCACTCTTCTTGGACACTCTGCAGAAGGATCCCTGGATGTGCCATGAAAGAAAGGAAATCTTTACATTGTATTTTGTGTCTGTTGGCTCTGCAGTGATGCTATCATGTATCTCCTGGATTGCTGACAGCTTGGCATTAATTCTCATTGGATTTCTTTGCCAGCTATATCCTGATGTCTCAGATATGATTTATGCCTTTACCAACAAACCCATCAATAGACCGTCTACCCCGTTAAAACAGGACTAATGTTTAGTGAAGCCCCCTGTTCTCAATATTTATAAGCGGGTTTGATCTGGAGATTCCCAAACTCAGCACTTTCAAAGAACACACCATGCGGGCAACTTCCATCTGTAAACTGCAAACGCCACCCGGGTGGTATGACAATCTGACATGCTATCCTATTGCACCCCTTCCTGATGTTTTACTGGGATTAACGGACCCTTTCCCTTAACCACTGTGGAGTTTCACCAAGGCTGTTAGAAGTTTCTTGCAGTCTTTCCAGAAGATGACAGCATTTCAGCAAGGGGATGCTGTGGAGCACTGTATTCAAGCAGGATTCTCACCCTGCGTTGCAAGAGTATCCACATGCCCTTCAGAAACACCTCCAGCAGTGTGCTTATTGCCTTTTTTTTTTCACTCCCCAAGTTAAAAGCTGTTGTTTGTCAGGCTCTTTTCTCCTTCATGTACTTTATATGATCAGCTCTCAGTAAGTGCATCATTTAAGCTTTAGGTTGAAACCTGAAAATAGTACTCAGACCCCTGGAGAGTTCATTCCTACAAACTAAAGATGCTTTCAGACCATTCTGCCTGATTGCATCCCAATACCAAACAATTTAAGAGAGCAATTCTTATTCACTTCTGCCACTCTTTTGGTGAGAACCACGACAGCACAGCACATGGGGGAGCAGGCTGTTTGGCTTTTTTTATTTTCATGGGTTTATCCCATTTTCCACCTCAGTCTGCACCTAATTCTCAGATATGTTAGCTCAAGCTAGGAAGTGACTGCTCTGATTTCAAGTGTGATGGGGTTTACTTAACTGGCTGCCTGCTTTGCTCAATTATTAACGTTGGAGCACTATTGATTTTGCTTCCCTGAGCTTAGTGATGAACAACTGCTGAAAAATAGAAGTGGCAAGCCAAGGAACAAGGAGAAAACAGCATCTGCTTCCAACACAGTTCAGTCATCTGAAATCCAAGTGGCCCATGAATTACGTTAACCTGTGAAAAGTCGTTCCCACAGAAGTTATCTTTAACTTCTCAGATTCCTGTAGTTACTTTCACTCAACATATTCTTCATTTCCCACATTCAAGGATGAGGTGTTTTGGAGTAATAGCTTTGGGCAAATGATACCTTTACGTGAGCTGGCTGTAATCTAGGAAGCTTTTTGAGGTTTGGTAGGTAGATATCCCACCAAAGCGCTTACAGGCAAAACAAGTTACAAAACCAAAGTAATACATTAGCCCAGCTCTCACTCTCAAAACACAATTTTCCCTCCTCAATCCCAAAATGTACTTTACTGGCTACAGTCTGAGGCACTGCAAAATCTTAGATGACCCCTTGCTTTCAAAGAATAAAGCAGAGAAAATGCCTCTTAAGAAGTTTACCTTCACGAGCAATCCCCACCCCAGCCCTAAACTACCCCTAGCTTACCCATCCTACACAGAAATCGTCCAGGACCCTAAAGGACCCTCCAACATGGTCTCTCTGCTCTGGGACACGCTACTGCTGCCAAAATCCACTGTGTCCAGCTGGGACTCCGGCAGTGGCTGTATGAGAGCCCAGCTTTGGCCTCGAGGAGGAACTACTGGGGCTTTTAAAGATATTTGTACTACCCAGAGCACAGCCTATAAACAGAGGGAGTGGTTTCAGGGGGAAAGTTACCAGGTCAAGGAAAAATCTTTGCAGAAGTCAGAACTGGCCATGAATGGATCAATAGGGTTTTACCATGCTATCAGGGGGAACCCAGATCCTATAGTGATGCACTATAGAAAAAACTGCAAGTAGAAGCAATCCCTCGAACAGAAACCCTGTTGGGAACGATGCCAGGTCTTAGTGATATTTGACCCTCGGCTTGATTCAAATTTTGTCACAGGTCCCTTTCCTGGGGAAGAATAGGCTAAACCAAAGCAATGAGACCCGAATAGGAACGCTGTCTCTTGGGCCCTACTCTGACATTGCAATGCTAATAAGTGCACAAGGTAAAAATAATGTCAGAATAATCTGTTAAATGAGTATTCAAACCCTTCAGCGAGAGCAGATGCCTAAAAATCATTACATTTCTTTCCCCTTTCAGCGTCTCTTGCGCAAATAACCCCCTTTTCACAGACAGAAGCTATGATGTAATGCAAACATAAGCCTTTTATTTCTCTGCAGTGCACACAGTGGAGGCCAGGTACCCCTTCTCCTTTGTACCCTCTAACCCAACGGCCAGCCAGGAGAATCAGGCAGCTAGGGAGAAAGGAAAGAGATTAAAAGAGATGGCTGCAAGTGCGACAGCGAGCACCACAGGAAAGGCTGCAAAGAAGCTGCCCGGGGTACCGCTGGGGTCTCTGTCACGTCCTGTGCAACTCTGTTCACCTCGGGGGAGCTTTGCAAACAGAAGTAACCACATGTGTTTACCTCCTGTACACTATATACTCCAACAATCTACCCAAAGAAAATAATATTTCATTAGACAAGAAAGCGAGGGAACAAGTAAGTGAAGACGTGGAAAAAAAATAGAACACACATAAAGCCAGCACCAGCTTTGAGGCTACAATCTACAGGTTAACAAGGTCTTTTAATAGGTTGTTTCTCTGCTCTCACAGAACTCAGCGTGTCCAGAAACACATTTTTTATAGCTGGCTTTCTATAACATCAGCTTGGTCTCATTTCTGTAACTAGTTTGTTGCAGCTATGATAACAATTGATCAACTTGTAAACCTGATTATTAAGTCTGCTCATCTACTTTGTTCCTTGGCTGGCTCTCGCTTTCGAAAGCAGCAAGGATTGAGAGTGGTGGCTGTCTGCAGCATCCATCTCCTTCCTGGCTTGCCATTAATGCTGCCTGGTTTGGGAGGCACAGTCTGGCTCCTGTGGCGTGGCTGAGGATGTCTGGTTACAGAGCCTCCAGCCATTACCCCCACCTGGATCCGGTCCTAGCTGAAAAGAGAATATCAAATTTGTGGAGGGAGTCAGAAAGGCTGGCAGAAGGGACGAAATGCCTCTGTCTTGTATTCTAGCATCCCGGGTCCTCATGGGTCACACTTGTGAGACACGGAACTGCACAGAAGTGGATGCCCTTCAAACAGCCCTCTAGATTTGATTGATAGCTACAAAGCTGCCTAGGGCACCTGAAGGCCAAAGATAGACAATATATTAAGTAGGAGATATCTGAGAGGGATCACTTGCTACTGGGGACATCCACAGGCTGTCCCTCGAGAACTCCAGTCTGAATCATCCCCAGCAGAGTTGACAGGCAGAAACAGGATTCAACAAAGGGTTTGACATCTGGATATCAGTCCACATCTCTTCAGGAAGCTGGACCTGATTCCCGCATGCACTGGTGTCTCTCACTTTAATACCCAGGTACATCCTTCTATGGAGAAAACAGATGGTTACCGTGCTGCCTGGTTGTGCCGCGAGGAACTTCTGTGTTGCCAAAGCCAGTTTTTATTTCATTGGAAATGCTGAAATGGGTTGTGAACTCCAGATTCAAAATTATGTTTTCTTAGTGCAGAGAGCACCAGGACAAGAAAGAAGTGCTTTGCCATTTCTCTGCAGCGCTGTGCTTCAACCCTCAGTGAGGAAACCGTGGAGTCGGGTAGCTCTGGAGCCAAATCCTGTACTCGAGAGTGAACGCCTGAAGGCCCCATGCCAGCTGCAGCCCGGCTGTGTGGCTGGACCCATCACGCAAGACGCAGAGAGGAAGACATTTGTTCCATGAAGCAATGTAGAGTCTTAGGTTCCAAGGCACCTAAAGAAAGCAAATGAGCTTGCCTGTGCCATGCTGCAAGGCTCTGCACAGCTCAGGTTAGGAAGCACTATTACAGTCACATTGTCATACACAAACCCTAAATTAAGACAATTTATTTCCAAACGGGGGAAATTCACCATGCACACGCATACCTAAGAGAGATGAGCTAGATGTCCAATGTCAACTGGCCTTGCAGGTAACTGGTGCTTTAATTAATTACCAGTGCTTGAAAACCCAAATTAACGTCTCTGCGGATGAAAAAACCTGGCACTTGACTGAAACAAAAATCCTTAACTTTCTAAGCCAAGACGTCTCTTTAGAGCTGAAACAACTATAGAAATCATTGCCATCATAACTAGATTAATTTTTCTCCTCAAGGACATGAGGTATCCAACCAAGCAAGACTTTAGTAGCAGTAATTACTTGACTTAAATAAGTGTGTGTATTTCAGTAAAATACACTAATTTTTATTCATGCCACTAGAGGTAATAATAACCATTAACAAATCAGAAGCACTTTTTAATGTCCTAAGGAGCTTTAGAAGCACTAAGGAATTAAAGATTTGCTAATAAAGAGTGGTGAATAAACAAAAATCACAGAAGGATTTTAAGAAGTTTAAATAACTACAGAAATCATTGGAAGATAAACGAGAACCCAGAGAAATCTGGTTTACATTAAAAATCCCTAAAAACAATACTGTAACATGATCTGGGTGAAACGAGGTAAATGACCTCACCTTTCCAGAACTGAACAGATGTGTCCACCACAACAGAGGTCCTTTTCTCAAGTAGTTCAGGACAGATATAGATGGTGATTCTGGCAAAGGCAAATCATGCCAAGAAGCAGATCCCAAAGACAAGGCTAAAACCAGGATGAGAGAAAACTGTACGAGGATGGTCAGAACATAAATGTCCAGGTATATTAGCCTACCATCTTTCTCCAGTTCTACTTTTATGGAGATACTTGAAATTGTAATAAATAAATAAAACCTTGCTTCTTCAGAAAGGGAAATCTGTGATCAAAGAGTTCTTTCAAGGTGCCATTAAAATTAAAGCATTAAATTTATGCTTGCACTGAAGCACATAAGCAGCTATTTAATGAGCTCCAGGCTTTTTATTTCTCAGCTCTTGGCAATGTTAGAGCCTAAGCCCCTGCCCAGTCTTTCCTCACTAGCAGCACCATCTCTGATTCAAGCATCAGTGCATTTTAGTGTTGTATCTTAAGGCTCAAACCTGCCAAACACCAACTTCACATAAGTGCTGACTGCCCTCAGCTGTCTGA
This sequence comes from Steatornis caripensis, assembly GCA_013398225.1. Lineage (NCBI taxonomy): Eukaryota > Metazoa > Chordata > Aves > Caprimulgiformes > Steatornithidae > Steatornis > Steatornis caripensis. Next base: position 486,110 of record VZSC01019648.1, read on the forward strand.
AAAGCAGTTTGTTTTCAGCCAGAATTTCAAGTCTGTGTTTACCGCCTTGAACAGCCTTGGAAAAATTCTCTTCTTTTCCTTGCAAAACAAAATCTTCCCAGTATTCACCACTCCCCCCAGTGACAGTGCAATGGCAGGCTCTGGATTTCTATCGTGTTTTGCAGAGGACGAGTGCCGCACGCACATTTGCCACCAAGCAGGGCAGATTATCCCCGTTGCGGCCAGGAGGTAGAGCAGATGTGCTGAGCAGCTGGGGCTGGCATCCCTCTGGGATCTAGGACATCACTGAGAGCTGGGGTACGCCTCTGTGATCTGCAGGGCAGATGCCCATTGAAGGCCTCTCATTCTAAGTCCCCATGATGATAATATCTTTACTTGATGCCACGAGTTCTCTCTGCCTTGGGTTTGAAGGTTCTCAAACACACTGCACTTGCATGCAGAGTTTATGCCAGCATAAACCAGCACGGCTGCTGAAAGAATCAGCCCTTCCTCCCCTCTATATAGAATCACAGAATGGGCTGGGTTGGAAGAGAACTTTGAAGACCATCCAGTCCCAACCCCCTGCCATGGCAGGGACACCTTCCCCTAGACCAGGTCGCTCAAAGCCCCGTCCAACCTGGCCTTGAACACTTCCAGGGAGGGGGCAGCCACAACTTCTCCAGGCAGCCTGTGCCAGCACCTCACCACCCTTGTCATGAAGAATTTCTTCCTTATGTCCATCCTAAACCTACCCTCTTTCAGTTTAAAGCTTTTTCCCCTTGTCCTGCCACCACAGGCCCTGGTAAAAAGTCTGTCCTCGTCTCATGAGCCCCCTGTAAGTACTGAAAGGCTGCAATAAGGTCTCCCTGGAGCCTTCTCTTCTCCAAGCTGAACAACCCCAACTCTTTCAGCCTTGCTTCACAGAAGAGGCATTCCAGCTCTCTGATAATTTTCATGGCCCTCTTCTGGACCTGCCCCAACAGGTCCAAAAGCCACTTCTTCACGTTCTTCCACCAAAGTTATGCAAGCATGTGGTAAGCCAGCACAAGGGAAACTGATTTAAGTAGAAACTGATTCAGGTTAAAATCTCTGGTCTGGTTCACGCTGGTCTGGCTGTCTGTATGTCTCCACCTGCACTTCATTCAAAGGCAGTGCCGTCTCACATGGGCTTAATCACTCTAGAAAATTTCCACTCCAAGCCTCTTTGTGGGAAGCACGTTCCCAGGTATGCCAAGGTGCTCCTACAGTGATCACAGCAATATGCCAAGGCTGCAGCTTGAGGAGGTCCCCTAAGTGATCAGAGGAATACTGCGATTTGTGAGATGGGCTTGCGAGTTTAATTTCCACTCAGTAGCAGCCGCAGTAAAGAGCAAGTTGAGGATATGGTCCCACATAGGTACACAGCCCTCCAGAGTACTGTTGAGGGTTCATAGCTTCTAGAGCCAGAAGACGCCCCAGGAAAAAAACAGCGAGCTTCTACCATGAGTGTGATCTGGGGTCTCTCACTGGGAAACTCTGTACTGTCAGAACCTCCCAAACGTTACTGTAATTGTTCTTTTAGTGGTTTGTAACACCTGACATGGTGTTGGCTGCATCCTGTCAAAAATATCAGTGCAGCTCAATTCACTATAATAGCAGTATTCCCCTCCTCCATTTTGTGTAAAAAGGGATGAGTGCACTTACACAACCCACCAGAAGTGATATTTCCCACACTTAGTAGGAAAGCGGCTTGTGGAGTCAAGGAGCCCTTCAACCAAAAATCATAGCAAGACATTTGAGGTAAAAAGAAAATAAGGGGCATGTATGACTAAAAATATTAGAAGGGGATTTTCAAAAGGATTTAAGTTGTAAAATTAATGAAGAATCCATTTGCCTCCAGGCTTTAGTTGAGAATTATGCCTTTTAAAATGTTATGCTTCCACCCAACCACTTTTGTTTGGACCATCCCTTTGCAGTCAGGAAGCAATGTTTCCTTTATGTTATAATGCACCATGGGAGCCTGCTCATCTCTCCCCGTGGCCCATATGGTGGTACAGAGCTGCAGACACAATTCTCTTCTAATGATGAACACGGGTGCATTTCAGGATAAAGAAAACCGTATTATCTGCAAGACATTTTTCCAACAGTACTTTCAGAATGAAGGCTTCCTCAGCTCCATTCTGGGTTAATTTCCTCTTGCAGCTTTATACAAGCACTGCAGATCTCCTGGACATGGAAACACTGACAAGTCACTTCTTCCAAGGCGAGCATGCTGCGCTGGACAGACCACAGCTCTTCCTCGACAAGGTGCACTGTCATTGCTCCTTGGCTGTCCAAGACTTCTCCATCTGACCTGGAATCCCCATATTTCACTCTCCTCTCTCCATGGCTCTCTAATTCCTTCTCAGTAAATCCCTCAAATAGTCCCACTTTTACTTTTGACCATCCTTAGGCAAAAGTAAACCTCCGTCCCCTATCTCCTAGCCCTGGGTCACACTTGCTTGTTGATCTGCCTGTGTTTTCCTGGCATAGCCGTACTTGGCAGCAGTGCCACATTCCAAGGGCTTCAGACATTTTCTCAGTCTGCTGCCTTCTTGGTCCAAATTTCACACTCAGAGAGAGCAAAAGAAAAGGGCAAAGATGCCTGTGTTTTTAAACACTTGCGGTATTCTGGAGCTCCTGACCTATGCAACCAACGATGATATGGAAAGAGAATTGGTGCCATCTATTGGAAAGAGAAAACAAGGACAGTCGTCAGTTTGGCTTTCAGCTTTTCCACATATTGATCCATTTTCTTTTTTCCTTGCCCTTTATCATCAAGGGCTTAAGAACAGAAAGAGCAGCACCTGCTGACATGGCAACTGTTGAGTGAAGTGTGTTGCTCCCTGAGTGGACACCGGTACCTGTTGAGTGGTCAAGAAAGAAGACAGCCCAAACAAGGAACCTATAGTACTGTCAATAGCAGTTATTCCACAGTTGTGAGTCAGTTCGTGTCTTCTGAACTGCCAGAGACAGAATTATGAAACCGCCAGCCTTGTGCTTAACATTTTGCTCTTCTTCTCCGCAAATAGCCTAAAGCATCTTGCTGACAGGCAGAAAATTACTTTGTCATCAGGGCTCTGAACGCAGGGCCATGTACCTAGAGGAAATACTGTGGAGTACCTTTCATGGTTGCTGCTCTTGCTAGACTGAGAACAAGCAGGGACATTTTTGCCAGTTTGACTCCAATCACTGAAATTTATTAGAAAAAAAAGATAATGTTTTTGACTGGTGACAGAATAAGTGTGTTATAAGAAAGAAATCAGAGTTGCTGGTGAGGAATTCCAGCACCTCGGCACAATCAAACTGCAACTCATTTGAGGAAGGAAAAGGCTGAAAAGGAAAACCGTTACATTACAATTTCTCTACATACCAGCAAGCTCCAAATTAGATCATCTAAAAGCTGCACTAGAGGTACTATTTTTACTCTTCTGTGTCATTGCACAGGGATGTTATATAATTGCAGTTGTAAAAGAAGCTATCCATTTGGCCGTATGTGGGAGGCAAAGTGGTACATGACACACTGCATTAAACTACGCAGAATGGGCCAAGAGCAATTAGTTAGACACATTCTTTGGCACTACCTTTGCTTTACGTATCCTGCCCAGAGCAGCGTTATCAGACTGAAAACATGAACTTGGATCACTTTTTTTCTACTATTTTATTTCTGTCATCTCTTGGCCTCCTGGACTTCGCATTTGATGATTCTCCCTTTGAAGGTAATAACAGTATGAACAGCATTAGGTTCAATACCGGACTGATAATAAAAAAATCCATAATGATCCTGGCCAGATTTAACATACCATACCATCTGTTAATGGCAGATAAACATTTAGATCATACATCTGACCTTCATGCTCTTTGTAGTTATTTCACTGTAGATGATAATCTAAGGCCTGACACTGTTTAATGTAAACTTTACCAGCTGGCTCCGAGCCCTCTCCAGGCCATAGCAGCATTTAATTGCCAGAAGAAATGAATGCATTTCATTATCTCACTTCTCTCTAGGTTATGGTGACATTCATCACACAGTACTGCTGACTCCAGAAGTTGGATGCACCTCATAAGATCCCTTCTCCCCCATTTAATCTGCTCAAAGCCTGCAAAAACCAAATCTTTATGGTGTTTTCAAATTACCTGTCAATTGGAAATTAGGCTTAATCAGCAAATCTGAAGTCACAGCAAACGCTCCAATATTTACATTGGCAAGAAGCCCAGGTATTAATCAATGGCAGTAGCCCTTCCACGGACCTGTGGATACCTCTGTGGACAGAATAAAGCAAAGTCTCTCTTTAGAAACTCTAGCTGCTCAAAAGAAGCAATCCAGGCTCCTGCAGTGTATATTCCTAGTGTCCTGAGCCCAGTCTTTGGGCTACGTCTGTACAGTATCTATGAGATCTTGGCCAAAACCAGGAGTTTCCAGCAGCTACCACAGCAACAGTCAGAAGCCAGAAGACAACGCTGAGACTAGAAATACAGGAAGATCAGAGCCAACATAAGAGAGTCAGAGGCAGCATGAGTTCCACAAAATATACGACAGACAGATAAAACATAAGCCCTGTGAGTATATATGTAGAGATATACATAGAGAGATGTTCTTTTTATCAAAGCTTACTGAAGTTCAAGCCTTTGTCCTAGCTTTGTCAGATTCTCAAGGTTCGATTTGTTAGATTCTCACGTCCAGTTCCTGGACAACTACAAAAACAGCATCCAGGCTGTCAGCCCAGGGCAACGTGAAGATAATTCAGCACAGCCCTCCGTCATTTTGAACTAAGCTAAGCTGCATTATCTCACACTTACTAGGGAGTAAGAGTGTACAAAAAGACTGTTTCCATAGCTCAGCTGCCTCATGGGAATTTTAGGAACTTGACTGAATTTAAGCCCTCAGACACAGAGCTGAGTGATGTCTGTTTTTGCAAACAAATGTCACAGAGCAGCTTGGGGCAAGCTAGACACTTCTGTACCTCTTGCCTCCCAGTATTTACCACCTGTGCAGCACAGCATAGGTAGATGAGCTACTCATAACTCAGCCCGGCAGCTCAGACCACTCACTGGGAGAGTTAGAACAGAAGCCTCCTTCCTTCATGGAGCCAAGACACTCCACTCCTGTGTGCTACCCATGACGTGCTGAACAGACAAAACAAATTCATTACATAAGAGACTGTGGTGAAAAAATTATCTCAATAAAATAGGTGGGTTGTCCTGGTTTGACCCAATGCAGTATTCTATCCCATACACATAATGCAAAGCATAAAGCTGAAGGACCACAAAGGTAACTCCCTCCCCTTTTATGGCCAGGGCCTGAGGGCACTGATGGGCTTTAAGGACCCTAAGCAGCTTCACCTGGTGCTTCCACCCACACCCGTGGCCCAGGAGGCTATTTAAGCCCAGCATGACCCTGTTAGCAGGGGTTCTGGTGATGTAGTGTGATGCTGCTCTGTAGTGCTGCTCAGCTCCTTGCTGAAGTGTTGGAGGAGGACTCTGCCCAATTATTCTGCCTCCAATCCTGATCTGTGCCTTCCTGAATCTGGTTCCTGTCTGCTGCTGAGTATGGTCTGGGACCTTCCTGGGGCATGCCCCACAGTGTCCTGGTGATGTATTTCTCATTGGGGAGGGGGGAGCTTGATCTCTGTTTTGTATATATTTTGTTATTATTATTCCTATCAATATAATGCATTATTATTGTAGTTAGACTAAAGCTGGTTTAATTTTCCAACCTGTAAGTCTCTGTCCCTTTTCTCTTTCACCATTTTGAGGAGGAAGGGGGTTAACAGAGAGTATCTGTTGTCTGTTTAATAGCTAGCCCAGCTTTAAACTGTGACAGTGGGCCCAAGCAATTGGTTTCTCCACTGTATTCCCACAACGTTGGTGAGTAACAACAGTTTTGTGCCAAAACTTTAATGTTCCTTAAACAGAATTTTTCCTTTTATGTAAAAAACTTGACTTGTTTTGAGGCTAGTTTTTATTCACGTGGCCTCTTTGGTTATTTCTCTCCCTCCCCTATCTACAAGGACTTTAATTTGGCTTTTAAAAAGCAAAATGTTTCATTCCAATTAGAATCAGATACATCACTTCTGATTCCCAAGCAACACCCCCTCCATTTTACAACTGCAAGCAAGGACTGTTCTTGCATCTGGATCTCTTCAAAGAATTGTGAGATACACAGATCTTACTGGCAGTGAAGCACACATCAAAATGCTATATTGCTCCCCCAATACTTGGATATTTGCTGTCTAAATAAGATCTGTTCCCAAATGTAAATTCTGGGTACTAAAACCAAATCTGGGATTACTGTGGGAAGAAACAGCTATCAGAAGTGTAACAAAACAGCAAATGCTTCTTTAAATTATTTTGACAAGTAAAACTGTTGATCTCGGTTGCTCTTCTTTTGCCTTTGCTGCATGCACAGTAAGGTCCTGCAGTTTGCAAAAACTTAGCTCAGGGCTCAAATAAATGGCCATGATGAGCTGCTAGTATTTCTGCTCCTCATTCTCGCAGAAGCTACCTTTATTGCTTGTCTAGCTCCCATACGTTCCTGTCTAATGTACCAGCCATGGCTGCAGTGATGGGAGATGACAGTAATTCAGAAATCTCACTCCCACAAGCAGAGATCTCAGAATACCTGCAAGGAGCTGGATTCCCTTTGTTAGCGGTGTAAGCAGAAAGAGCACAGATTACAGGCTCAGCATGCATAAACCTGCTAATAGATCTGTTCTTTACCATGCGGGTGGTCCCAAATGCCTGCTGGTTTTATTTCTAGGGAGATTTTTGTTTGAATGCTGAAGTTCCTCAGCTGTAACAGGATTGCTCCCTGCCACTGCTCACCATCCACTGTGCACCTCTCTTCTCTCCCTTGTGCAGGGGAGCCTCCAGCTGCAGCACTGGGAGGGCAGCTGGGGAGACCATCCACAGAAGGGCATGACTTCATTAAACAGCAGACACTTCACAGCTCCTTGGAGATATCAAAGCAACACTTTCAAATCAAAAGATCTTATTTTCAAGTCAGATGATTATTTAATGAAAGATTGGTGTTTTCCACATAGAAAGCTGACATTTTAGCTAAAATGACATTTTTCCCATTGAAAACAAAGGAACCAAAATATCATAGCTGGCTTTCTTACCTAAGAACAGGTGCTGCGGGGTACTTCCTGCATCCTGCTAAGGACAGTCACTAAGCACGGGGGCTGTGGGATGAACTGCCCCAACAAACTGCATTCCCAGGAACCAGGCATTTAAGAACATGCTGAGCTAGACACTGTATCCAACTGTGACATTTTACAGCCATTAATGGGCCACATCCCCATAGCGTGGCAACCCCCATTCCAATTGATTTGATCCTGCAGCAATAATCACTAAAACATCATTATGCTCTGTGTGAAAAGTGCTCCCTTTTGCTTGGGTTCAGCCCTGTTCAACATATTCATCAACGACCTGGGTGAAGGGACAGAGGGTATCCTTGGCAGTTTGCTGATGATACAAAAGCTGAGAGGAGCGGCTGACTCAGCACAAGGCTGTGCTGCCATTCAGCGTGACCTGGACAGTTGGGCAGAGAGGAACCTGATGAAGTTCAACAAGGGCAAGTGTAGGGTCCTGCACCTGGGCAGGAACAGCCCCATTCACCAGCACAGGCTGGGGGCTGACTTGCTGGGGAACAGCTCTGCAGAGAAGGACCTGGGAGTGCTGGGGGACAACAGGCTCACCATGAGCCAGCAGTGTGCCCTTGCGGCCAGGAAGGCCAATGGCATCCTGGGGTGCATTAAGAAGAGTGTGGCCAGCAGGTCGAGGGAGGTGATCCT
>VZSC01019648.1:501238-520986 GCA_013398225.1 Steatornis caripensis
GGGGGGGGCAGGCGGGGCGTTCTTTTGAGAATGGGGCTCACTTTGTACTGACAGATATGTAAAGACGCAGGCAAACAAAACTTAAGTGCAAAGCTGTAGAGGCACAAAAATCTACTTTTTCTACTGTTCTTGGATCTAAAAAATCTTCACAGGCAAAATGTGGATCTCCGGTATCCCATTAATAGCAGATCCCTCTCTGGAAGGTACAAGTGCAACAAGAAATTAAGAGAATTTAAATAAAATTTGTTTGGAGCTGTCAAAGAAAACTTCTGACTGCAGGAAACTTTCAAGGATGCATTCTCCTTTGTTTGCTACAAAGATCCTCCTTTGGGCTACAAAGATCAAGGAGTGAGTTTTGTAGTGGGAAAGAAGAGTGATTATTTTGGGAGGCAGGAGAGTGGTTTTTAGACTGATATTTGAAGTCACTTGTAGTGATGTTGGCTGTTGCTGTGTGGTGCCCAGTCATCTGTATAGGGGAGAGTGGCCATGGAAGTTGCTGATGAAAGGAGAAGGCCAAATCTCATTGTTGTTCCTCTTCTCTGATCATTCCGGAAGAGATACAGGGAAAAGCATGTGAAAGTTTTTAAGTTAAGAATTTCCAAACATGAAACTGATCTGTAGGAGTTTTCTTGGGTTTTTATTTTTGTTGCTACGATAGTAGTTTTCCCTGGTTTTCTTCTTCCTTAACTCAAGGAAATAAAACTATCCTGCTTAGTCCAAATACCAAACTAATTTTGTTTCTTCTTTCCTAGGAAGGAGAAATAAATAGAACTGCAAAGGAACATCAAGAGAATAGTGGTGAAACGACCAGTAACGCTGCTGTCTACATGTATGTAGGTTCTTGTCTGATGTGTGTGATTCAGGCTTCTGCAACGTGTTTTGTTTTCAATGTGAGGGAACTTTTTTCTGTGAGGAATATGGTAGAAAATCCTGTCCCTCTGTTGCACTACCTCTACCTTCCTACCATGTCAGAAAGGCCCTCAGCTTTCTGGCATTTTCCTTTCCAATTTTCACTAGCTGACAAGACAGGGTGCATATTTTGCCCAGGCATTTATGTCCATGTTGACTTGCCAACTTTTCAGGCTTTTAAGGGAGGCCAAACATAAAAGATAAAGATAGAGACTGCAGGGACTCCCTCCCTTCTTGTCATCGGAGACCATCTAATAGAGTATCTGTCCTCTGCCTATTATAATGGTCTTGGTAAGAATCAGAGGTCTTGTAGTCTTTCAGATCTGAACCTTGTGTGTTCCAGTTGTGCGTGGCTGGTATATCATGGTGGGGTAGACAGACAGTGCAATGACATAGTCCTTACTTTTCAGGTTGCTAGGCTTAAGATACCAGCATTCTGTTTAGATTACTTCTCAAAATTTGATCTTTACATCAGCTCCAGGGCACAAGGGACTTTCTTACCCCTAGCTGAACCTCTACTCCTCATGGACATAGACAGCTGATACTATTAAACTTTCCATTTTGGACACTGCCCAATTTAGCAGCTAGGTGGTTGTGGCTGAACTCTCTTACTTAGTTTGTGGCCTTTGCTTTTGGAACGAAAGGATATAGAAAATGCTAAGGGCATAGCAGGCCACAAAGCTGTGCTCCATCTACGGGTTTTTCTTTAAACCCCTGTCACTCCCTACCTCACTGCGAGGGAGAACGGCATTTTAATGTAATGACATAGAAAACTTGTCCCTCAGCATGCAGTTAAGAAGATGAAGGAAAAATACAGTTATGGTTAGGGCTGAAGCTGAGAGAAATGATGACCACAGACCGGTCTGCAAGCGTTCAGCTTGTCATTAGCCACGGCTCGTAAGAACACTACATGAAGGCATTCTCTGTGGGAGTTGCTTACCTTTTGATGAGTATCTGGGCCATACCTACAAGAACAGGGGCTGTATGTACCTCTTAAAATATTTCCTGTATCACCACGTGGCTTTGTGCAGCATTGAAACTTTAGACTGGTGCTGTTAACAGGTTCAGAGAAACGTGATCCGCTCTGGACAGGTCTATTTCTGTAAGAGTAGAACTGTGCACTAAAAATCCCCTGATAAAAGTTATTTACGTAAAATATCCTGGCTGAACACTCTCTTTGGGGTATTGAATTTTGCTCATCAAAGACTTCTAGCTCTCAGGAGCACTCAGAGGACTATGCTTTACCTTCTGTTCTGAACTACAAAAGCATTAAACACATGCTGTTTTACAGCTGAGCTTCTGAAATGTTCAATGTATATAACCAGCCTATCTTACCATATAGTTACAGGATTTTGACTTTCTGTCTAGATGGACATAAAAATGGAGGGAATGGATTACTGTATTTTATCACCAGGAAATTAACTTACCTTACTTTACAGATAGTTTTGTATTTCTACAAATGTGTGTACTTGTACAGTAGCATAATGTGGTTTTGAAAAGAGCTATAGAATATGAGGGAGGTGAAATATTGAAGAGATTTTTTCTGGAAAAAAAGCAATTTCTGATGACCATTTTTAGTGGAATGTGCCGCCTTTTCCTGGAAAGGAATGAGGCAGAGATAAGAAATGTTGCGTGTTTCATTGGAAAAAAATGTTACTTCGGGAACAGACAGCAGCACTTTGCAGAAGGGGCTGCAAAGTAGGTCAGAATAAACGCACTGGGTTTTGCATTGTCTCGACTGCTTTTGTTTTCCTTGCTTATGTACTAATTGTTCCCCCAGCTTTACAGGGACTGTCTGAGCACTGCAGAAAGCAAGGACTGCATTTGCACGCCTGGGAACTGTGGCTAGCAGCTTCTGGACACATCTTGGTTCTTGGGAATGAGCCCTTTGCTCAGAGTGTTCGTTTTCACCATTGTGTGAAATGGTGGCCTCTCAGACTGGGTCCCAGAACTAGGAATAAGGGAGTGCTCTAGTAAAATCATAGCTGTTGGTATTTACATCTGGTTTGATTTGAAGCAGGAGTAAACCTGCAGATGAATCAAAGAATTTGGAGTCTGAAGAACAAACTGTGAGCCAGCTGCTGTGCTGCCTTAGAAATGAAACTCAGAAGAGGGAAAAACTTGAGAAGGAGCTGCAGGATCACAAAGAGAGGTATGAAGTAGGTGCACTGTAACATTTGGAGCTGTTTTCTTTCAGGGCTGCTGCAGTTACCAAGTCTGTGACTGATCAGAGACAAGCTGAAATATCAGTGTGACCTGGATGGGGAATCTCCCAAGCACTCTGTAGTAATAACTTATTTTTGTCGTAGTCCTTATAGGGGTAAACCACAGGTTCTCTTCCATGGGCAAAAGAGTTTCCATGTTTTATTATTATTTCCTATAGCACCATAGACCAAGGCAAATTACGAATTTCCTCTTCGGTTCAGATTTTCCCTGAGTTACGTTAGAACAATATGATGGCTAGTGGAGAATGTTCACTCCACTCCCTCCTCCATAGTTACTTGGGTTTGTATGAAGTCTGCATGTGGGGCCTTAAGCAAATCACTATGTATAAAACAGGAATTACAGTCCTCTCCGTGTTATTGGCAGGCTACATTTCGCAATGTGTGAGCTTGCAAAGGCTCCTTAGAAATGTCTAAGATTGCAAACTTGTCTAAGAGAGAGTTTTTCCAGGGAGACTTGCATGAGGGTCTGTTTCAGCTCAGTTATATGGCTATAAATCGGCATGACTGTTCAGGCATGGAAAATTCCCTAAGCAGTAGCTGTTGCAAATGCCCACTTTGTAGAGACAGAGTAAGACTTCCTGGACATTACCTGCTACGAAAGGTTGATGTAATGGTAATTGCTTCTACGTGGTCTTCCTAGAAGAGGTAATGAGCCATAGCCAAATGATTCTTAGAAGTCTCAACCTCTGAAAATATCAAAGGAAAATAGAGGCAATATTAATTACCGGATTCAGGGAACAGACTGAATCATTTCCAAAGGGTTATTAGTTTTGGACTGTACCAAAGATCGATCACTATGGGCTGAATGTCACTGTCCTACACCACACCTGCAGACTTAACACATCCATATTAATTAAATATACATGCTGGGTGTCTTGTGTTCTTCAGCAACAGCCATGATTGTGCATGTCTCTGCTTTCAATTCTGCCTCTTGCTTGTGGCTGTTCAAGAGTACGTCATTTGCATGAAAGCCTTGAATAGTCCCAATTTCACTTTAAATATAGACCAAATCCATTATTTTTGGATCCTTCTGTTTTCCAGACTGTCAAAGCTGGAGAAGGAAACCAGCAACTGCCTGGAGAATGGGACACAAACTGAACAGGAAGAAGAGGAGAGTTCGGGGGCTGTAAGTACCTGTCCTCCTGAGCTGAGATTTAACAACATACAGCTTACTTGTTGAGGCTGACAACCTCAAGGCCTAGATTTCCACTTGCACTCAGTAAGCAAGGGTCAATTACCCTGCATGGGGTGTGGAAGTGAATTTTGAACTCCCCAATCCATATCTTAGAGGTGGTTCCAAATTACACGAGCCACCAAAAAGGGATGAGACTGGTGGCCAACCAACAGCGTAGCTATTGCATAGCAATAGCATAGCTGCAGGTATACCTTGTTGCCCTGACCATGCCCACTAAACAGAGAGATGCAGTCATTTCTAACTCTGGAAAGTTGTCTAGACTGGATGAATTTTTCTCACTGCTGTCTGGGTCGGCTTTTGGATCAGAATCCAATGACAGCATACTTTAAAACAGGCTTCAAATGTGGAGCTTGTGGCACCTGGTTTGGTTTTATTTCATGTTTTTGGTGCAGTGTATTACAATGGTGGTGCATAACTATCTTGGATTGAGACACAGTTCAAGACAAACTCAGTCCTGTTGTTTTCAGTTAAGGGTTTGAATGGATGCTGAGGTTGAGATTCAGCTCCTGATCCAAACACCTACATTTATGTACCTACCGTTGTAGGCCTTTCTGTGAGGTAAGCGTGTAAGCTCCCATAGCAGTGGAGATCAGTTCAGGTTCGGTGCAACAACTAAGGATGCCTGTATGTGAGGCAGTGTGGGTTATCTGAAGTGCTGCATGGGGCTAGCAAATATGCTGTGGGATCTGCTGGAGACACGTGCCCTTCTGAAGGCCAGCACAAGTATTTTAGGGCAGGGCTGGCTTAGTTAAACAAGACCAGTTTGTGGTCAGGCCAAGAGCTTTCCTTTCTAAGGAAAGCAGATGATGTCTCAGTTATTTCTTTCCAGTATTTTTATCTCAACTTTGCCTGAGTTAGAGCTTGAGCCACATGCTCCTTATCTTAAGTACCCATATTGAGGTCAGCATAGTTGCATGCTTGTGATGGCAGTTGTTTCCTTTTATATGCTGTTTGGTTTCTTCAGAAGGCTCTTGTCAGCAGAGCTCTTGGTATCTCCGCCTGTTGTAAAATGTAGATCTTTACTGAAACAATGTGGGAGTGCAGTGTGGACCATTCGAGGGCTCTGCATTTGAAGACATCCTAGGAGAAAGAAAAAGTATTTCAAACCTGCTTTGGCTTTGTTTGGAGAGTGAGGAGTGGCTGGGGCAGAACAGGCTAGGGCACGTTCTCTGCCAAACAGCAGCTGGACACTTAACCTCAGCCAGGTCTCCTTAGACGAATCATCTTAAAGCACCACTGCAGTTACTGCTCTGCCTTCCCTGGGAGGCTGCCTGCAAGCTTCCCAGAAGCAGAGATCTAGGAGGCTGTGATTTAGGTGTTGCGCTTTTCCTGTGCAGGCTAAGAAGTGGATGTTGGGAAGAACCAGTCTGTACTGTGTGATGGGATTTTTTGCATCAGGTTAGCCTTTTCTTTCAGTGAGGCTGCCAGACTTGCGTTCCAGAAGTATGGATTGATTGTGTTCCAGTTAAGTAAAATATCTTTAATTACAACAGCTTTCACCAGGGACCAAAAATTCACAGTCCAGCTTTATGAGAAGTCAGACTCTTGCCAGTGATACATGATTTCATTTCTTGACACATTTTCTGTTAAGGCAATTTCTGCTGATGTCTGGTTTTCTGTAAATTGAAATGCCATCATCTTACAAAAATCAGTGCTCTCATCTGTGACTGTGATTGGGTTAGTTGGATTGCTGCAGCTATGATGGTAGAACAATCTCTTCTTGCTTCTGAGATAGTAAAAGCAGAGCACAATGTGCTTTGTGAGTGTTTACACCATTATATTCAGTCCCTTTTGCTTGGTACAACTGGTGAATGATACTAGCTTGGGCAGCTTGTAGGGAGTGTGTCCTCAGCAACATCTGTCAGTAGACAATTGTGTTCTGTCTGCCTCTCAGTCACACTGGCTGTGCTCCGCACTTCTGCTCTGAGATTAAAGCTGAAAGTGTTCACAGGTCATCATGGATGAACAGCTTCTATTCCTTTAGTTGCCTGAGGAAGTGGTGGACTTTTCCTGTTAGAAAACTGGAGCTTTTATGCAAGAAAATAGGACAGCAGTATGCTCTTGATACACCTGGTATCTTTTTTTAGCCACAGGCACCCAGCTCATTCCCAAGCTGGGCTGGAGACTTTCTGTGCATTTGGTGAGATAAGACATTATCAATCAAAATTACAGTACTAGGGACAATTAAACTGATGGTAGCATGATTATGAGATTCCGATGTTTACATAGGAAAGCTCCAGGATGTAACTCCAGAGACTACAAATGAGCAGGAGTCAAAGGTCTCATGTCTTCTAGAGTGTAGGGATATATTTTAAGAATTGAAATTCTGAGGTGTCCTTTGTGTCTTGGTTTTGTTGAGAACCCAGTTGCTGTTTCTTTCCTCCTCTTGTTTTTTGCCTGTCTTCAGGACCCTTCAGTGCCAGTTGGCTGGAGAGGTTTCATGTGTAATCGAAATAAATAACAATGCATAAAACCTTCTGTGTTCTCTGCTTTCTGCCTGAAACAAGAATGGAGGAAACTAGAATGGCACGGGTAATGCCAGTGCAGGATGTAACGAGGAAGAGAAAGCGTAAGGTTTTAGTCTGCCTTCTCTACTTCCACACCACTTCTTCTCTTCTACATCTGCTGTCACACCTCTTTCAAAAGAGTTCACTGATGCTAGCAAACTGGAAGCCTACCTAGGCGTAAATCATTTGTTTATGTTTCTTTGACAAGAGATTGAGGCCAGACTCTTTTCAGTGGTGCCCAGCGACAGGACAAGGGGCAGCGGGCACAAACTGGAGCACAGGCAGTTCCACCTGAACATGAGGAAGAACTTGTTTACTGTGAGGGTGCCAGGGCCCTGGCACAGGCTGCCTAGGGAGGCTGTGGAGTCTCTTTCTCAGGAGATATTCGAACGCGCCTGGATGCATTCCTGTGCCCCCTGCTCTGGGGGCACCTGCTTTAGCAGGGGGGTTGGGCTGGGGGATCTCCAGAGGGCCCTGCCAACCTGTGATGCTGTGACAGACTGTAACTATCGCTTACAGGGATGGCACTAATCACTACGTCTGCCTGCTTTGTTCATGTGTGGTTTAAATTGTGAATTCTGGGGAAAAAAAATGTAGATGTGTTTCCCATCTGCATAAGACATGTTCTAGCCAATGTTGGAAAGTCAGTAATAGTATTGTCTTTGAGTCACCTGGATCTTATGAAAGTGTTACAGCAAAATGGGGTTCTGCCATATTTAGGAATAATTGGTAATTGCAAAGCCTTACTATTGAGTACAGAGTGTAATGATGCATCCTGACTTACGCTGTTTTCTCTAGAGAAAGAATGATACTTCCTGGTTAGACCTCCTACTTAGCCTGCAACTTTCCTATCTTGAATTGTCCATATATAATTTTCCTTATTTTTTCTCTAAAAGGTGGGCAGTGAAGTAGAAACCCTGAATTTGCAAGTTTGTGCTCTGTTTAAAGAGCTTCATGAAGCCCATGCGAAGTTAGAAGAAGCAGAATTGATTCAGAAGAAGCTTCAAGAAAAGTAAGGTTCAGAAGAACAAAAGTTCTGCCATGACATCCATTATATAGTTGTATGACGACTCCCACCTTGGGAAACTCACCAGCTCTACAAATATCAATTTAAGTACCTGTTTCATAGAAATTCTGTAAAAGAAATGCTGTTCCTTCTTTGTAAGTGGAGATGAAAGTACAGAAATACAGTAACTGTCAGAAAATCTGAGCTTCCAACCTAGTTCTGCAAATACAACCCCAGTGCTTTGAATTTTAAGATTTGTGTTTTAACCCTTCCTGATGTAAAGACAAATCTTTCGTGTTCTCTGCTTCACATAATCAATCCTTGTTCTAGTCTTGGGGAAGAAGCTAAAGGACCTAGTTATGACCCTCTTCACGTGAACTGTCTGTGCTTTTGAAGACTGATCATGTAGGTTCTAAAGAGAGGTTACAAGAGCCTCACTTCAGTTGCTTTGTTTTCTGTCAAATTGCAGTTCTTTGAGGTTAATAATAGTAAGAAAGTAAGTGTTGATTTTCAGTAGCTTTGTTTTCTGATGGTTGTGTATAGATTCATTTTTGTCCTTGTTCTTCATCAAAATAAGCATTTAAAGTGAACCACACAAAGATTCTTTGTGTAGTATGCCTAGTGTGCCAAATCCATCAGGAAAAGTTGAACAGGAGAGATCAACCTTTTTTCCTTGTTCTGTCAGGTGCCAGGTACTGGAAAGAAAAAGCTTGGCTGCTGCATCAGAATTGGAGGAGAAGCAGCAGCTAATATACAGCATCAAGAAGCTGGAACTTCAGGTGGAGAGCACGCAGGCAGAAGTCAAGCTGGAAGAAGCCAAGACACATGAAGAAAAGTGAGTCATGACTTGGTTTTGTATTTCAGGGAGGTATTGTCAGTGAGGAAGGGAAATGCAAGGGAACCTGGCCAAAGGGGAATTGAATCTGAAATACTAGTTTTGAAACCGTGTTATGTTTGTAGAATCTGAACTACAAACCTGCATTCACCACAGCATCTGTGTCACTTTGAATCTGGAGTCTCCACATTAGGCCCGAACTGTATCGTTTCATCTAGTGAACCTAGGAAATTTTGAGCTGTAAGCTCTGACTTTTATCTTCCTTTTGCTATAAAGTCATATAATACACAAGCAGAGGAGGCAGAAAAGTGACAACAGCCATCCCATTGACTAGCAGGGGTAAATGTGTCCACAGCTTGGAGAGTAGGGACAAGTCAGGTCGCTGCAATGATGAGAAAGTGATGTTGATGAAGAGGTCTATGGTCTCTACAATACATTTGCAGCTAAGAGAGGTAGGCATGCAATGAAGCTGAGCTAAACAGATATGGCTCCCCCCTTGGTTTCATGTGCAATCCACGTAAGGAGTGTGAGAATGTCAGTTCAAGCTGTACAGAGATGCTGAACTGCCTGAAGGACCTGTCTTCAGCTGCTGGAGAAGCTGCTTATTATCTTTGGAGTCTGTGTCTGGTTCTTCTCTTGATGAATTCGCCTTCACTTGAAGTCTCTGAGTCAAGACTTGGATGTCTTCCTAAGAGAGTTGTTAAATTTTGAACAGAATTTGTGAGCTTGATATAAAAATATTGGGTGATTGATTCTTCAATCTGAAATGCAGACGATCAGTAAGGACATTTGTTTGGACTCAGTCCATGGATAGAGCAGCACACAACTCATGCAAAGAGAGATGTTGAGACATGGAGCATGATTTTTTCTCATCACAAATGCAGATTCATTTTCAAGGAGCTGCTGGTGGTTTTTTTTCTAAACTCTAACAGATTATTTCAATTTCAAAGAACTTTTAAGTGTTTAAAACTTTCATCACTTTTCTTGTCATAAACAGGGCAAGATATAGTAGCTTGCAGGATGCATACAGCAAACTCCTTGCTGAACTCACTGAGGCAATGAAAACAATCGATGAAATGAAACTCAAAGAGGTAAACTCATCACAAGGAGAAATTGTAATTAATTAATGGGAGCAGGAAGGGATGGGATAATGTATCTCGGAACAAATTCAGGCAGGAAACAACTGTCATCCTTTCCACACAGTATAACATGGAACATAGCAGCATTGCTCTGATCAACATAGATTCTGTGCTGTCAATTATAGAAAACTTTATCTGCACATCAGTACTTCTGTGGTGTTTTCTAGATAAGGTCTAATCTGCAGTGCAGTATGGAGTCCGGTCCCTAGAGATCCGTGATGCGCAAAGGCACGTAGGTGTTTCTGCAGCATAGTTTGTAAATATGGGAGGGCAGACCTCTAAACGTTTTTGTAATCCTAAATAGAATGCCTGCCACAGTGAGGTCCTGCTCATAACTGAGGCTCCATGGAAGTGCCAGATTCTTCTGTATAACTTTGGAAGATGGGAGAACATCCTTTGCAGTGCCCATTAGGGAGTTCTCTTTTAACTTGATGCAGTGTAGTTTGAAGCTCAAAACTAATCTTTAAATTAAAACATCAATCGCCACTGCCGTCTTAGTCCAAGTGCCTTTGATGACCAAAACTGGAAGCTTTTCCAAGGGCAGAAGGAGTAAGAAGCAAACTTTCACTTCAAGCAGTGTCGTATTCTGAGTTCATCTTATAATCATAGTTCTTTCTTGCAGCTGGACAGAGTGGATAAGGTTGTGGTGGAACAACTGAATGCAAAGGTGGAGTTGGCAGAACAAGCCCTTGCCGCAAAGCAGCTCCAGATAGATGAAATGAAGCAGATAATTGCTAAGCAAGAGGAGGACCTTGAAACCATGGCTGTGCTGCGTGCTCAGGTATCAGCCCTTCTTCAGAAATTGGCTAGTTCCTCCAGCCAATGTTCAGAGACCAGAAGGAGCTATTTAATGGCTCACTCCGGAATACTGCATACATTTCCTCAATTCCAGAGCATAATTCCCTTACTCAGCCTGCCTTGCAGATCCCTGCAGAGCCTTTACCACCATATCCCACGGTTCTGTAGGAAGAACTGTGTATGCTGGAGTCTGGCACAACAAACAAAAGCTGGGAATAGACGTGTTTGTGTATTTAAAACCACCGTCTTAAGAACCACTGCATATGTTTTAGGAATGATTTTACTCAAACCATTACATGTACACAGTGACTAAAAAGGGTCTGCCTCACATTCAAGGCACAGGACTGGCACCTTGGCCCGGTTCCACTGTCTGTGTCACAGATTTGTCTGTGTCATCAGTCGAGTCACCTCCTCACTGCTTGTTTATACCTCATTTCTGCCTCTGTACGCCAGAGGGCAATAGCACTGTCCCAAGTAAGACACCTGAAGTATCTTACACAGAATCCAGAAACTACAGAGTCGTCTTCACCTTTTAAGTAGTGCAGGTCTTCACTTGGCAGTGTGTAGGTGCTGTGGGAGTGTTTTAAGTAGATACAGATTTGCTATTTTGACATATATGATTGTGGTTCAGTCTAAGTTACAAATTCTCAGCATGATTTCATTTCTCTGATCAGATGGAGGTTTATTGCTCTGATTTCCATGCTGAGAGGGCAGCAAGAGAGAAGATCCATGAGGAGAAGGAGCAGTTGGCTGTCCAGCTGGCATACCTGCTAAAAGAGCAGCAAAACCTTGAAGATCTTGGCCGGTGAGAGTGGATTTTGGCTGAGCTGCTTTTGGACCTTTTTGTTACCCTGTGTGCTGGAGCTGACCAACATTGTTTTGCTAGCATCTTGGTAGAAAGGCAAACAACTTTGCAGATGTCTGTTTCTCAATTGATTTGAATTTTTAAAGAGGAAAAAAAAAATTAGTTGGCTGACTTTTCATTTTATTTTTGTGATAGAACCTCTGTAAGGCATGTTAGTTCTTACTTGGGTGCCTTAGCAAGATTTCACTTTGGATGATTCATACTTGGTAAATTCTCCCTGCTGATTCATTTGAGCTTCTTTGGGTTCTCGCCTCAACTTCAGCGGTAAATCTGCAGCTAAGCTTGCTGCATGTGTGCCAGGGATATCTGCTGCTTCTCCAGGTGGTAGTGGGAAGTGAGTGCCCATAACTTCAAGTATTGTGATACCATGGAATTGCACCATTTTAGCACTCGTAGCTGTAAAAGAGAAAACAGAAATATTAACCATGTGTTCTCCACTCATCTTGCGGAAGCCACGGGTACAAGAAGAGCACCCAGAATTTGAAGAATTAAGTTACGTTTCATGTTAACTGTGCCCTGAACCCTCTTTCTGGTGTAACTTACTTTTCTACTTTAAGCAAATTTGCAGTTTGCCCTGAATAGTTGAGAGTCCTTGGAGTTTTCCAGAGGAGTGTGCCCCAGATGCCTAGGTGGGTAGCTGCCCACATCCTGCTGTTGTCAGTTGTGTGACACTGATTTCATCAGGACCCTGGAATGGTCTCACAAAGTGGCAGCATTTCTAGGTCCTGTTTCTGAGCAGCAGTTCTGAACTAAATGCATGACCAGTTGACACAATTTACTTGCAAATCTTTTGATTTATTTTGAACCCCCTTACCTTTTCTGGAGACAAAGGGAAGATACCTTTCGCTAAGTCTTTTTTCAGAGCTCTTGACTTATTTATTCTCCACAGAAACTCTTTGGCAGAGATGCAGAATCGGCATGGAGCCAGGGCACCAGATCGGGAGCACTCACCTCGCCTTGTCCAAAGAGGTACTGTAAGCAACCTCTCCAGCTCACAGGGACAGGCCATCCTGTATTCAGTTTAAAACAGCTTTGCTTGGCTGCAAGCAGCTCAGCTCAGCTCCCCTGTGGCTATTCTGGTAACTGGGTGGTTGCAGAGACGATGATTCTCTGGCTGTTAGGAGCAAGCTGCCAATCCTCTTTCAACCACTTCACAAAAAGAGTGGAAAAATTAAGTCATGTAGCAGGTAATCATTTATCTTCTCTGCTTGCAGGAACTGGTAATCAAAACTGGCCAGAGCAGCGG
The DNA here is from genome assembly GCA_013398225.1 of Steatornis caripensis. Taxonomy (NCBI): domain Eukaryota; kingdom Metazoa; phylum Chordata; class Aves; order Caprimulgiformes; family Steatornithidae; genus Steatornis; species Steatornis caripensis. The sequence continues at coordinate 513,964 of VZSC01019648.1, forward strand.
AATATCTCAATGTATTCATGTCCCAAATGTGAAGAAATTCTACCTGATCTGGACACACTGCAGATTCACGTGATGGACTGCATTAATTGAGCGATGCCCTCCAATTCTTCATCTTCTGGAATTTCATCTGCCAAACACTTTTTTTTTTTTCCCTTCCTGCTCGAGTAACTCTCAGCTCTACATCCTGTGAAGGAGTTTTTCAGGAATTTTGTCATTAACTCAATGGGAAGAGGGTAAAACTCCTACCCTGCACTGTACTTACTAATCCTGTTTTAGGAAAATAATTTTTATAGGTTAATGACGCGGATGCGTTAAAGAACTCCCTGTGCGTCTGCTGCTACAAAATCCTTAAGGAACATTCCCCTGATGTGCTCTGCTCTTATGGCTAGCCCACAGAACGGGGCTGAATCACTGAAGTCAGAAGGGAGATGAGATATATGCTGATCAATTAAAGTACTGTGAGCCTGTAAATACTTTATCTCTCATATACTATATATCAGGAAAGTAATACATTAAAAAAAGCTGTTTGAGAGGCCTTCAGCAAAATGGAGTAGTGCAGTATTCATCGAGCGTTTGAAATGAACCCTGCTCTTTCTCCAGATGGCAGTTTTATTGCTGCCCTTGTGACCGTACTAATCTGATGTTCAATTTTTGATGGCTTATGTAACTTCTTGCTTTAGCCAGATGTGGGTAAGGTTTAAAACAGATCATTTAGGTCATCTATGTAGCTCCTGGTGTACCAAAGTCACTTGGTTTTGTAGAACTGTTAATTTTTGAGGTGTTGTGTTATAATAAATTAATTTGAACCTGTACAGTATTGTGCTAGAAAGCACTGAGATGGATGTAACCTAATTTAAAAAGAGGAGTATAATGGATCTTCACATCTCAAAATAAATCTATTGCAAGTGTAAAATTATCTATGCCTGTGAATACTTCAGAGGCTGAAGCAGGATTGCAAATACCTATGGCTGAAAAGTTTGTGTAGAAAGAACTGTAGTGTATTAGGTCTGTTCTTGCCCTCACTGATGTTTTTATGTCATCACAAAACAGTTCTTAACTTGCCGTTTAATAAGAGAGGAAAACACACAACTCAACGAAATACGAACCAGCATGAGAGGCAGGAAACAATTAGAGCAAATTGCTGGGATCCATGCAAATGGGGAGTTTCATGTCTTTTGCAAATAGCTAAACGTGTGCTCTGTTGGAAGCTGGCAGGGAAGGGAAGGAAAAGAGATGCATGAAAACTTCTCAGCAGCCAAATCGGTGTCTCCTTATGGCCTTGTCTTCCTGCTGAAGAAAAGCAAGTGTTGGTCACTTTTGCCTGCCCAGTTAGAAGGAAGCCTCTGAGTGGTTTTGGACTGATCTGCCAACCTTGGGGTAGGGGAAGATTTTTCTTTTTTTCCCTCTGCTGTTCAAAACTGAATCTCTGGAAGCAAATAGGCCAGGACAATGCCTTTTAAACTCACACAACCCCGAACTTAAATCTGGGCCATCTTGCTCTGTGGTACAGTGAGGGGCGCCAGCAAGGTCCATTTGTGCCCAGTCCACTTCATTCTCATTGCCAGAATTGTAAGTTGGGTGTTCAGAAGGGGCAGGGTGGGACGATCACACAACCTGAATATGAAAGTTCAACGCTTGAATATATAACTTCATTACTTCTTGTCTTCCACAGCAAAGTTCATGTTATAATAAGCCTGAATGTTTCCTGATTTGACGTGACAGTGCACTGGTCTCGGAGGTGTTGGGTTGCCAGGGTTAGGAAGCCTGAATCCTCCTTCATATATAGGCAGTGTGATCTATAGAAACTGCATTTATAACCAAAGCTCCTGTACTGCAGTGGGTTTATGTTACAGTTTTACCCTTTACGAAATGCAATCATAATTCGTTTGTGCTTGTGCATTTGTAATGGTTTTAACAAAAGACAGGGTCCCCTGATCCCAAAACCTTGCTCTAACCATCGGGCGTGCTTATCTGAGGGACTCATTGGTTAAAAAGTTGTTCAGAGTAAAGGCAAGTGAGCAGGAGTTTGTGTCTCAGGATTTCAGGCAATTGCATTTTCCTAATGCAGAAAGAAATGAGCAAGGGAAGATGTGAGGGAAGTGTCTTCTGTGGACAAGGTCACCTAAAATCCCCTGCAGGACTTCCCACAGCACTAGTGTGAGTGAAAGTGATTGACTTCCTTCATGTATCCAGCTTCATTAGGACAGTGCCACAGTCATCGTAAACTGCTGCTGTCGCACAGTCTGATCAAAATACTGGCTTTTTAGCATTAGTCTAATAAAATGGCTTAAAAGTTTATTTAATAGAAGGGACGTGATTCCTACTCAAAACACAGCAAATCAGGGTAAAAGGCCACTGTAATATTGATTATTCACTAGGCAGGCTTCGAGAAGTCCGAAGTAGGAATTTGTGAACGGAGAACTGACAGCTCTGTCAGCAGTATCTACCGTGTCCATTGCAGGGGTTACGGGGAATAGCATTAGATTTAGTAAATTGGGTGAGGGCCAAAGGCGGTGGGACAGAGTAAGGTGAGTTCAGGGCTTAACGGATCACCATCAATGCAATCGTTTTTTTCATTTGAAAAGAACAGCTACTTCCATACCTGTTGTGCAGAGAATCATATAATACAATTCAGTTAGAATATGTCTTGAAAGGTCTTAAACGTCAGGACAGATTATGACACAATTAGCAATGGTTTTAGTCCTAAAATCTGGGGTTTCTCAGTTTCCACGTGCACAGGAAATGGAGAAAGCAATTGTCACTGTTGAGCTACAACAGGACAGTCCCTTCCCCACAAGCACTGCACCGGCGAGGTAAGGCCCAGTGTTCAAACATGTCTTCTCACCGATCTGACACCCTCACTGGAGTGTTGCGGATGTGCAGGAGTCGTGTGCTCACCCTCCATGATGTGGCTCATAAGCTGTGTTACCTGTCTGTAAGAAATACGAGACTGTGCTTTACCACTGACAGCAACTGGTCTGTGGCCTTTCCTACTGACTTAATTCAGGGAGGGATTCCACTTCCAGAAACACTGGATTCCAATTTTATGAGAGATTACTTAAAAGAAGCATCCATTTTTGTCATTGCTTGTCCTCTCCACTGCGCTCATGGGCTCTATGAGAAGATTGCACCTCAGTGCTTTGGTGAGGAGAAAGGGCATATTCATGCACCTGGAAGAGGAGTTCTAGTTTGGGGATGTATTGGGTTTGCGTGGCAAGGTTTTGGTAACAGTGGGGCTGCAGGGGTGGCTTCTGTGAGAAGCTGCTGGAAGCTTCCCCCATGCCCAACAAAGCCAATGCCAAGCCGGCTCCAAGAGGGACCTGGGGCTGGCCAAGGCCGAGCCCATCAGTGACGGTGGCAGCACCTCTGTGATAACGTATTTAAGAGGTGAAAAAAAGTTGCTGTGAAATGGCAGTTGCAGCCGGAGAGGGAAGTGAGGATATGTGAGAGCAACAGCTCTGAAGACCCCAGGGTCAGTGAAGAAGGAGGGGAGGAGGTGCTTCGGGTGCCAGAGCAGAGATTCCCCTGCAGCCCACGGTGAAGCAGGCTGTCCTCATGCAGCCCATGGTGGTCCACAGTGGAGCAGAGCTCCACCTGCAGCGCATGGAGTACCCACGCTGGAGCAGGTGGATGCCCAAAGCAGGCTGTGACCCCATGGGAAGCCCATGCTGGAGCAGCCTCCTGGCAGGACCTGTGGCCCCATGGAGAGAGGACCCTACCCTGGAGCAGGTTTGCTGGCAGGAGTTGTGACCCACAGGGGACCCGTGCTGGAGCAGTCTGCTCCTGAAGGGCTGCACCCCACGGGAGGGACCCACACTGGAGCAGTTCATGAAGAACTGCACCCCATGGGAAGGGTTCACGTCAGAGGGGTTTGTGAGGGACCGTCTGCCATGGGAGAGACCCTGCGCTGGAGCAGGGGAAGCGTGTGAGGAGCCCTCCCCATCTGAGGAGGAAGGAGCAGCAGGGACAATCTGTGGTGAACTGACTGCACCCCCCATTACCCGTCCCCCTGCACCGCTGAGGGGGGAGGAGGGAGAGACGTTGGGAGCGAGGGGACTGCAGCCCGGGAAGGAGGGAGGGGTGATGGGAAGATGTTTTTAAGATTTGTTTTTATTTCTCATTGCTCTTCTCTGATTTGATTTGTAATAAATTAAATTTCCCCAAGTCGAGTCTGTTTTGCCCGTGACGGTAATTGGTGAGTGAACCCTCCCTGTCCTTACGTCGACCCACGAGCCTTTCCTTGTGTTTTCCCTCCCCGATAGAGCAACTTTGGTGGGCACTTGGCATCCAGCCAGGGTCAACCCACCTCAGGGGACGGCTGTTCTAGCCTAAGAAGGTACATGGAAAACTCCTCTAGGCCCCCAGCTTCAGACAAGGTAATGCAGACCATTTTCAAGGAAAAGAAGTCAAGCCATGGTACAAAGTCCAAGCGTTACTGCTGTCCATTGGTGACGGCTAATGGAGAGCAGCACAGCCTTTCAGGTACGGAGGCAGGAATGCTTTCCTTCCAAATGAAGCTCAAGATCAGGTCCCGTGTTGCTGATCGGCAAGCTTCTGTATTCTGAAGTTCAGACCAACAGTAAAAGGATGGTGAAACCTGTGAAAGAGATGCTTATGCAGTAAAATGAATATAACTTTTGTCATCTTGTGATGTTGAGCTAAGGAGAATGGAACAACTGTATAGGAGAAAGCCTTAGGGATGTTGGATACCGCAACTGAAAGGGCAGAGTTACAGCAGATATTTAGTACTTGTACATGGCAAATTCTCCTGTCAACCTACTTCCATAGCTAAGTGCTTCTCAAAATTGTCCTGTGGATGAGGATTCGAATCACAGAGGAGAAAACACACTGAACAGATCAACAATGGAACTAGAAATAAAAAGTTTGGTGACTCAATATTTTACTCAATATTTTGCTTCAAACCTGAAAGAGGAACTACTCTAGAGCTCATTAATTCAAAACACAGGCCTCAATAGCTAAGATTTGTGTTTCACTCTAAGCAGATGAATATTCTTAAAATACACACAAGAAAAATACCTTCAGATGTTTCCTGGGCCAAAGAAAATACTCTTTCGGTGTATTTTTCATCTCACGCCATCAGTGAATTCTCAGCTACCAATACCAAAGAAAACAATCCCCTTTTTTTGCCTTTGTAATTAAAGTGAGGAGTTGCTTTTATTTTGCTGGTTGTCACTGTTCTAATTATCTCTTGTCAGCTCCGGATTCTTGTTTACCATTAGCTATAGCTCATGTTCTCACACAGCTTCATCCATAATTTCAGGTAATACACGAGCTGACTGAAATCTGTTCTGGAGAGGTATTCATCAGCTTGCTTGCAGCCCTCTTATCAATTACAAGTACTCCCAGCAGATGCAATCTCTTATTGCCTTTTAATTGGTTCCTTGCAACAGTAGGATTCATGGGCTGTTTTCCCTGAATCCAATTTTATTATGGGAGCTTTGCGATAGCCAGGGATTCCACAATGATCAAAATCTGATGGAAATGCTACTAGGCCAGAATCAAACTAATAGAATGACAATAGAGCTGATATCATCTGAGGAGCATTAACCTCAACGAAAACACAGAAAAATCAATGTGAAAGGCCAAAGAAGGAATTATTTATTCATCTGTCAAGTCAGAATTAATCATTTTAAGAGGCTTCAGAAAGAGAAAGGATCTCAGCACAGGAATACTAACAGGAAGACATGGGCATTAGCTCAAGAAGGTCTTCATAGAAAGACAAGATACCAGGTCTAGTAGTGTGAATCAGAGGGACGAGAAACTGCGAAGAATAAAATCACAGTACACTGAAACCCGTTCGTGCAACAGGGAGGATGATTTGGCTGTTGTCATCATTAACTGCAGTCCAGAGGACACATGTGCTGTCACCACAGGTGGCCACGGCCAGCAGATGCTCATTAGCACAGGTTTAAGAGTACATCCCCTTTGTTTTCCCTTAGATGAAAGATAAAATATAACATATTTGTGTTTTAAAGTGACTAGATGCTACACATCCATGAAATACTACTTGTCTGCGTATCTGTTTTTAACAAAGGACATTCCTGGTGTAGCAGCACATCCCATGACCAGTACCCTGACTCGACATGGAATGGGAGCCACAAGCGTTTCATTCCACTTCAAATTTAAAATCCAGACTGGGAAGGTGCCAGAACACTCCTGTAGGGTGCACTTGAGATTTGTGAGCAGGAGGGTATCTCTGGAGTTGCAGACCTCAAGTTGCAGGAACAGGCAAGCCGTCATTACTCCGGTTAGATGGAGAGTAGGGGGCCTTGGTGATGCTCTGTGATTAGCCTGGGTCACACCAGCAGTTAGCAGCCAGAGGGAGGGAAAACACGAAAAACAGTGTCCCTATGCCTGCCCATGGATTCACACCCATGCCAAGATGGGGCACAAGGTGTTTCCCCACTTCCATCACGGATGAGCAGCAGTACAGGGGAGCGCCCTCGGGCCCTCAGTGCCCACACGTTCCTCCTCAGCTCCTGTTGTTATTCATTGCTCCGGCTCCCCCGAAACACCTTTGCATAAGCACCACGCAGGCGGACGCATCCAGAATGAGTTAGCCCAGCATGCCTGGGCTAGGCATAGTTTTGGGGAGAAAATTGAAAAATAAGAGAGTCTAACATGGCACGCGCCAGACAGCTTGGTTGACATTGTTTTTCTGTCTGCGATTTTTCCTCCCATCTGCTGGAACTTCTTGATTCCTTCAGCTACCACAGAATTTCGGTCCTTAATTTATCTTTCCTAACCCGGTACTGGTATCGCTCTCCTTGAAATACCAGAGACACCCTCTCCCGGAGACATCCCTTCTTTCTTTGTATATCGTCTTGCAGGACGGACTTAGTGTGAGAGCCTTGGGATCCAAGCTCAAGTCCTTCTGGGCCTGGGGTAATTTGGGGGCGATTTCTGCGTAGGATGCAAGGGGAAAGGGACTAGAGCAATGAGAGTTGGAGAGTTGGGTGGAGAGAAACATGATGAAGTTTGACAAGGGCAAATGTAGGGTCC
>VZSC01019648.1:522690-546489 GCA_013398225.1 Steatornis caripensis
ATCCCCTGAGGGCAGCGGGGCGCTGCCGGGCCCCGGGAGCCGGGGCTGGCCCTCGGGAGAGAGGCGTGGGGCCGTTCCGGGGTGAGCCGCCTCCCGCCGCGGCTGCCCGGGGGGGCCCCCGCAGGACCCGCTCGGCTGCGGGGTGGATCCCTGGGCCGGTGTCGCCAGCGGGGACCCGGGGCTGTGCGGCCGTCAGCAGCCGCGCCTGCTCGCGGGTGCTCTTGAGTTTTGTTTGGTTCTTTGCTGAAAATTAACTTCCTGAAGCACGAGAAAAGAGAGCGCTATTAAAAGCGGAGTTCGTGGGCGAAACAAAAGCCTCTGCAGCAGGAAGACCTGTAAGCACAGTCAGGGATCGGGTTTGTGAGTAATCCGTCCATCCCCAGTGGGTGTCTCTCCTGTGAGCCAGTCTTCCCTTGGCCGTTTGTCTGCCTGTGCTGATTACTTTCCACGGACTTGTGTCCCTGGAACGGAGGAGCTGTGAGAAATGGAGAATGTGTGCTTTTAGGAATAACGCCTGTGTTGTGAGGAGCGAGCAACCCTGCTACTGTCTTCTGTTTGGAATGAAGCCTGAATCCATTTCGGAAGATTTGCTTTAGTTAAATGCTAGTTATGATTATAGCGCAGGACTGATGAGGTGGAACTGGTTATTACTAAGAGAGCAAGGGAGGCATTTCTTAAAATCTCTGTCTGTTAAGGGCTTTTTTCTAAAAGCAATGCCCTTGCGCTGCAGTGAGTCCAGCATAGGTCAGACTTTAGATGTAGAACATGTAGCTGGTGATTTTAAATTTAGTGGAGCCCTCATCTGCAGCTGTAAACAAAAACCAGCTGGTGGTTTGCAAATCATCAAGTAAGGAGCCTGAACACAATGTCTATTTCTATTGAGCTGTATCTATTTTAACAATATCAATGTTGTTCTTCCCATAACAGAACATTTTTCTTTGAAGGACTCTTGAAGAAATCCTGGTGAAATCATGGATGGTAAGGGGGAAAGTACTCTTTTACTTTCAGTAGGAAAGTTGTCTTCTGACCAATATGTTAGTTAATAAGTTCAAGTGTTCAGAAAGCTCAGTAAACATTTTAGCAAGGGAAATGATGTTGCACTGACTTCACTTGAGGAGGCCTTTGATGTTGCCCCTTGCCTTCATTGTTATCACCTTTCTGTGAGGCTGTTCTGCCCCTTCCCTCATTTTGGGGTTTCTTCAGCAACAAAGCCTAAATACATTTCTTATTTTTTTCTGAATTTCAGTTCTTCTCTGTACTTTATTTTCTTTTTTCCATTATTTGTACCTTTGATCCATGTTTCTTTGCTCTGTTCTCTTCCTTGAGCAAAGCATATGTGAGAATATACTTTCTTGCCTGCCTTGCATCTTCTTCAGCTTCTATTAGCAAATGCCACCTGGGTGTCTCTGTAGAGCTCTTGGCTACACCTTTACAGGTCTCAAGGCCTTTTGTTGTAACAGCAGCTATTGTACAAGCGGCTGCGTAGGAGGAAAAGCTAGTGCTAAGTAGCTGGTAAGTTTTCTGCCTACCAGCTAGCCTGGATCACAAGCTGAGAGTGTCTGCAACCACACTGCCATCTGACCAGACAGCAGGAAGCTGCTTTATCTTGCTTTAGCCAAAGTTGAAGTAGTTTTTAAAGAATGCCACTTGCTCCTCTGATTTAGTTGCAGTTGTCATTAGCTTGTGATTAGAGTATCTTGGATGTTTTATTCCATGGCAGCTCTCCTCTAACTGGACAGATGCTGAGTTTAATTTTTGCCTTAGCTGATGATGACTTGGATCTGTTGGCCTCCCTCCTGGAAGAAAGTGAGGCAGCTGAGGAGAGGAATTCTGCTGAGGAGGAAGATGCCGCAGAGGATGAGGGTGGAGAACCAGATGAATACGATGAGCTCTTTGATGCAGAAGATGATGCATCCTACACTGAGGAGGTTGATGCTGAGGACAGCATGACTGATGAGCAGAAGGAGAACTTGGACACGCTGTTCGGAGATATAGATGACCTGCTGGAAGAGGAGGTGGCAGAAGAAAGTGTCCCCACTTCATCTCCCAGTCAGGCGAAAGAGAAAACCAAGCAAGAGCTGCAAGGTTTCTGTAACTGCATCTTTTATCTGATTTGTGATACATAGCTTGTCTCTAGAGAGCTAATGGGCAGAAGGCAGGCCCTGCTGCTTCTCACTTTAGGGTGGTGCCCAGAGGGGGAACACAGAAAGTCCTTTGTGAAAGTTTGTAAGTCTGATTTTCAGTGCCCAATGGCCAAACTTTGTTTTCCAAAAGAAAGACAGAGGACTGAAGTAAGCCAGGGAGAGTAAACCAGGTCCGGTGAGCAGGACAGGGAAGGTTGCCTGTGTACCTGTGCCTTGTCTGATGAAAAGCAGCGTTGCTTCAGTCTTCAGGGCTTTAATCCTGGCATCTTTCACCAGCACAGCAGTCCCTTCCCCCTTAGGACTTACTGGCAGGAGGTTCTACCATACCAGTCAATGTGGAAGCAGAGCTGCCCACTGAACCTTCCTGTGTCCAGGCCACATATTTGGTTATATTAGAAGCATTTCTTTATAGTAAGGGGTGCAATCATCAGCCATTTAAATTGTCTTATATTCAGTAGGAAATATATATGCAACATGGCAAGGAACATACCACAGTCAAATAACATTTGAATGAGAGAAGTGAGGTCCAGGCTGTATGGAAAAGTGTCCGTTCACTGTGACCAATGTAGACTCAGGTAAATCTGTGTTGTGGCTTGAGTCTTTGTTTTCTAACTTCCTGTGATGTAGTAAAACTGCCAGACTTCATAAATCCCTGTTTGTAACAACTTCCCACTGTTTTCATTGTTCTTTTTCTTCTCCTCTCTTTCCTAGTTGAACTGAGAAAATTGCAAGAACAGATGAAGACGTTACAGGAGCAGTTGCAAAAGACTGCTATTGGGCAGCAATCCAGTTCAGGCCCTGAGAAGAAAACCCTTGGTACTGAGACTCATTAAATGGGTTTATGATTTGTTGGCCTACCAACATTTGTAGGCAAGACTCCAGATAATCCTGAAGTGGGCACTGAGTAGCAAGGAGGAATGGTGCTCTGGTGTATTCCCACACAGGTTGTTTCCTGCAGCTACAGACTGAATTAATGAGCTGCAGTTTTGGTATCTGCATCATAGATTGATTCTATATGGGGCAGCTTTCATGACTGAAGTGCTCCATGGTCTTCTGCTGGAAGCGTCCCTTCTTACTGGCAGATGTTCATAGACACAGAAAACACAACTATATTTTTTCCTTTAGCCCACTGGGTGTAGTAGTGAAACTACATGGGAAAATTGAAAAGCAAGGGGATGTTCCTACTTTCCACAGCTTTGTGGTTTCAGTGACATCCAGAGTTTTAGGTCATCATGAGGAAGAGGCATTAGGGTTTTCCAGCTGTTGCATTTCAGATGCTGGCAACTTAGCTGAAGAGGGCTTCTATATGGACTTGTTATTCAGAGAATTACTTGATTTGGAGCAGTTCTTAGTGTCTGAGTCCACATGCTGACATCTCCTATTTTTTTGTTTTCTTGGCCAGGTAAATCTCCCTGTCCGCCCTTAAAGGAAAGGAAAGTTCAGAAGCTGCAAGAGTCACCATGTTTCTCAGCCCAGCTGGGCAATCCTTTACCACCAGCCAAGCGAGGAATACAAAAATCAAAAGCATCCTCAGCAGGTACCATTCTCATTGTGCCTTTCACTGAAACACACTGGGCTTTTGTTGAAAGCCTATCTAGTTCACAGCGGTAGTGTGGACACGTCCAGGGTAGTTTTACACTAGTCGGTGCACCAGTAGCGGTCTGGTCACAGCGGAACAGAGTTTATTACAGAGTTAATTATTGCATTCTTTACAATGGGTGTTATGCTCTGTACCACTATGGTTGCCTTGGACACTGACAGCAGTCTAGCTTGCATCTGTGTATCCTACAGTTTAGCTTGCCTGGAGAATGAGAGCTGCTCTGGGAAGCTCCTCACCAGGCAGAAGTCATTGCTTGAGTTACACTGGCTGATCTGGAGCTGTCACTTGGTTCCCAGCTGACTGGGAGACCAGTTCAGTACAAATAAGACAGTTTTACACCTTTTTCTTAAGCATTTCGTATTAGACCTCTGTCTCTTCTCAGGTGTAAGTTAGTGTTATTTTTCTTTAGAAGTTTTCTTTCATTATCAAGACTTTTTTTCTTGCTTTTTTTCCTGCCAAAGAGAACAAGACTCCGCCTCCACGGCAAATCCTCAGTCTGGCGTTCCAGCCTCTCAAGTCTGCCGCAGGGAACACACTCAGTAATGTGACCAGAGAGAAGACTCCTCACACGCCTACATGCTCCAGTGCAACAACTCAGCCAGTGTCTGTGGAAAAGTTCTCAGGACTGAGGTTAAGGTCAGCAGCCCAGCACTGAGCTCTATCTGGGGACATCACCCTCCAGTAACGGGAGAGGAAACCCAGTCAGTCCAACGTTGTGTGATGTTAGTCGCACGAGTGGTGTGTGGAGGACTGGATTTCTGGTTTGCTGTATATTCATCATTCAGCCATGTCAGATTAGTCATCTGTTGTTAGGGGATGTAACACAAAGCCACAGCAGTGACTGTTGATCAGGAAATAGGTGACACTGACTTTTGGCTTAGTACCATATTTCTGTTTCTATTTTCACCTTTGCTCTTTTCTAACAAAGCAAGCTATAATTTTATTTGCACTACCTTCCCTGGGCTGTCCTCAGTGGCAGAGGAGGGAAGCAGTGGGCATGTGCAAAGCCCAACTGTGTGCAAAACCCAGCTGTGCTCCAGTTGAGCACATTTTGCTCCACGCTGAGAAGCCCCAGGAGCCACTTGCGATCCTCGTGCTCAGTGTGGCCACAAGAGGTCTCTGAATACTCACGGTGTCTTTCCTCACCAGAAACCATGCTGGATTTCCAAACTGTGCTCAGTCAGTCATACTTGGTCATTCCTGAAACGAGCAGAGTTAATGCAGGCTTGGGGCTAAGTTGTAGTGCAGCTATTTGGACAAAAAGCAGCACAATCAGTACCTTTCTGATATTTGTACAGTGTCCTCAGCTGAGGGGTTTTGTTTCAAGTGACCTCAGGGTGAAATAAGACACAGAGGCACTTTGCAGCAAAATGTAGTCTCCCCAGGAGAATGCTGGATGGTTTTGTTTGTCCATTTATGCCAACGGATGTGTTCTCTCTTACGTGCTTTCACTTGATCTAGAAAACCCCGGGTGTCTTCGGCTGAAATGGACAGGAAAATGGCTAACCGAAAGCTCATTCGACTGTCCCAGCTGAAGAGTAAACTTGCTGCAGAAAATCTGGAGGAAATAGACTGGGTAACATTTGGAGTCATAGTGAAGAAGATCACTCCTCAAAGTGCAAATAATGTAAGTAACTTTGTTGTATCACTTGCTCAGTTCAAGTGAAATGCTAGGCGCCTTTCCTGAGCAACTAATTAGGTCTTCAGCTTAATCAGCCAGCTCCATATAGTTAATGAAAGGCTACAGTATTAAAGATCTTGGCTTCTCTGGTTTCATGCAGGAATGCTGCTTTTAGTCCTCAGGGTAAGTCGTTAGCTTATCTGGTGCAACTGTCCCAGATGGTAGCATTGGCTAATGTAACCATGGCATATATCTGTCTTAAACCTGCTCGTCCACTGTTGTATGTTAAATACCAGTGCAAAAAAAAGGACTGTGACTCTCAGTCTTTCTAGACAACCCTCTTGTTTTAAACGCGCCAACATATTCTGCTTCCATCGTTTCCCTAGAGGCTGTTCTGTCCTAGATGGTGTACGGGCCCTATAGAAAGTCATTGATGGAACACAGATCTGGATATGGCTTGGCTTTGTTTGTTTGTTCAGTTGGGTAAAAACCTCTTTATTCAGAAAGAGTGCTGTCCAGCTTTAATATGAGGAAGATTGATGGTAGCAGTATTATTGTGCTGTTTTGGCTTTTAAGAATCCCAGAACTGGCCGTGTGGCATGGCTGGAGATATTGTATCTAACCGGTACTGAGGTTTCAAATTGTGCTTTTCTAAATCAGGAAAACCCAGGGGAAAAATCAGAATAATTCTTTAACAGCAACAGCACGAGGGGATGCAGTCAGTGTCCCCTTGCTGAGAGCTGAAAGGAAAGTGAATGTTGTTCCAGGGCAGAACCTTCAGTATCTGGCGGCTGAACGACCTACGGGATCTCAATCAGTGCGTCTCGCTCTTCTTGTTCGGTGATGTCCACAAAGAGCACTGGAAGACAGACCAAGGCACAGTCATTGGGCTGCTCAATGCTAATCCTATGAAACCTAAAGAAGGCTCAGATGAGGTGAGAGGATTTTTCACTTGCCTATCAGCTGTAGATAAAAACTCACAGCTGAAAATTTTCATATTTCCTTGAGATTTAGCTTTATAACACATGTTGAGGCTGAAATTACAGCAGTCTGCCTAAACAATTTGAATTGCGTTCAGATACTTGCATGTGTGCATTTGCTCCTGGCCTTCTGGAAGACTGAACTTCAAGAAGTCCTATTAAGCATTTAAAACCAGAGTTTATTCAGGTGTTTAATCTGCTCTTGGTAGCAGTCAGCTCTTCCACAGATGCAGGGAGTGTATTTTCATTTCAGTGTATTCAGCTACTTCAGTGCAATGCCTGTTTCAGCCTAAAGGTCTCTCAAAGCTGAAAAAGGTGGGAAAGCTCGTTTCTCTCTTCTAATTTAAGCATGAGATGTAATTGCAAAATGTTTGCTGGTTCCAAAATCATGGCTGAGAAGAAGCAATATTTGATTTATTAAACAAACAATGTATTATGTATAACAAGTTGATACATAGTAGTTTGCTTGTTTGATCAATTACTTATAAATGCAGAACATGATGAATTACTTTTCTGTATATATCAAAACATTTAAGGTGGCTTCATTTTGCTAATAAATTGAATTTTTTTAATATCTTTTTAATTGCACTGGAATGAAAACTGTTTTTGCAGACTTCTGTCAAGGGGGATTTCACTCTAGTAGCTGGTGATGTAGTGTTTTGCATTTTAAATTCTCCAAATGAAAATTAAGAATCTCATTAATTGTCTATTAAGCTATATAGTTGCTTAAATTAACGTGAACAAGCAGTAGAAAGTCCTGTTGGTGAGTAGAGAGGCATGCCAGATTTGATGGAAGGGCTGTATTTAGCTGATAAGAGTGACTATTGTTAGCTAAATGTACATATTTAAGACTACATTAAAACTGACTTCTCGAAGTGTTTCTTACCGACAGATACAAGTCCCAGTATCTTTGGGTGGTGTGAAGATGACGCTCTTATTGTATCACAGGTGTCAGTTTTCATTGGACCTAGATATATGGAGAGGGACAGAGAGCTCTAGTACATCTCTTCCCATCCACTGCCAAGTGTGGTTGCCATGATGGCGTCAGAGCCAAGCAGTTGTATGGGGCCATCATTTATGGCACAGCTAGATTGGCCTTTGCCAGTCCTTGGTTTCCTGAGGCTCTGAGCATAGGAATCCAATGTCCTTAATCTCTGTGGGAAAGAAATTAACTTTTTTTTCTTTCTAAGTGAGCCTTTTCTCAATCTGAACAGGACATGTTTGTTTCTTAAACTAGGCCTGCATTTTAAAACTGCATTGTTAAACCAGAGGTACCAAACTGTCCCAGACCCAAACCAGTGACATCTAGAGGGAAGCCCATCCAGGCATGTTCTGGTTTCTTTCTAGGTCTGTTTGTCTGTTGACCATCCCCAGAAGATCCTTCTCATGGGTGAAGCTCTGGACATGGGCACCTGTAAAGCCAGGAAGAAGAACGGTGATCCTTGTGCACAGATCGTGAACCTGGTCTGTATCTCAGTAGCTAGGACATCCTTTGTCTGATTTTGTACTGATGCTCCATCTCTTTGACTTGTTTTTGGATCTTGACTTGTAACTAATTAAAAGTGGGTGGTGAAGCTGAGAAATGAAACCCAGAGTTGCTGCTTCTGTGACAGCACTGTAGCAGCAGCACGATAGTTCCCTAAATGCAAAGCTGGTGCTGCAGTGGTCTTGACCTGTGACTGTCACCATCTCCACACCCTTTCACTCTCCTTTGTGCCGCTGCAAGCTTCCATACGCTGCACTGGAGAAGTCATCCAAGGTAAAACAATAGGAGGTTTTTCTTGGGAATGGTTGTGTTTTTCAGAGATGGCTTTAACATAATGAGTTCCTTGGTCTAGCATGCTTGCAACCTGCCGGAATATTTATATCTGATTGTGGGGCACTGGAGATGAAAGGAAAAAGATGTTTGGATTCTTCTTTTAGGGACAGTACTGACTTGTACTAGTTTAAAAGATTTGTGGACTATGGCTGTGGTGATGTTATGATACCTGAAAGCAACCTCGTCTAAGCTGCAAGGTTTATAGTTAGTAGGGTAGCACTTAGAAGGAGAAGAGAAAATGAAGGAATGAAGAACTAGGGAGGAACTCAACATGTGGAGTGGGAGGAAGACAAATACAGAAGGAACTTTTAGCAAAACAACGCTGTGATTGCAGACCCACTCCAAGAGTTGACTGTGCACAGGGCTTTCAATATCAGTGAGATGTTCCAGTGCCATCTGGAACAAACCGTCGATGGCTGTCTGGCAGAAGAACCTCATGAAGGAATTGGCTGTCTGTTTAATCATTGGCAAAAAACGTCTGATTGTGGGATAACTGTAGTTATACAAATCTGGGGCAGAAGAATGTCAATGAGAATGGAGTTATTTTTTGCTAAAAAGTTAAAGAATGCCCTGAGCGAGTGTGTTTATGGCACCTCTGACTGGCAGTCTCACTGTCTTCAGTTCCAAACTCCATCAGATTGACTCTGAAACCTGATGAATTCATTTGAAATGAGTGCATGAAATATCTTGCTGTGGTGTTAGTTTTCCTTTGTGTTCATACCAGTAAGAAAATTGCGTACATTTCGGAGTCAAGAGTACAGAATCTGGGCAAGAGGACCTGGGACATCAGTTAAATTGAGCTGAGGAATGACCTTAAAATTCCTGGGATGGAGGAAGTCCTTGACGCACAGATTTTTTTCCAGTGATTAGTATGAGCAATTTTAGTTTTGTTTTTAATTGCTGAAGTGTGGGCATATGTTTGCCGAGTTGGTCAAATGCTGGAGTACTACAGTAGAGATATTATTTCAGTTAAACTGTAGAAGGATACATGTGGGTGAGGGGAATTAAGTAAATTGTAATTTATAGCGTTGTGCAACAAGCTTCTCCCATTTCTTTTCAGAACGACTGTGAATACTGTCAGTATCATGTACAATCCCAGTACAAGAAGCTCAGCTCGAAGCGGGCAGATCTGCAGTCCACCTTCTCTGGTGGCCGCATTCCCAAAAAAGTTGGTCGGAAAAATTCCAGTTTGAAGGAGAGGCTATGTCAGGATGGCTTTTACTATGGAGGTGTCTCTTCAGCAGCATATGCAGCCTCAGTGTAAGATAAACAACTTATTTCCCTCACTTTTGAACAGAATTTCTGTCCCATATACAAGAGAGCCTGAAGCTGTCTCTAAGGGGGTCTCTTTAGTTAGAGATCCCTTTGACTTAACTACAGTCACCAAATGGGAATAAATTCCCCACATGTGGTGTAATCCTCCTGGCCCATGGGGTAACAGTGCCACTATTTGATAGGAAAGTTTTAACGGTCAGTGCCAAGATGTGGTAAGGGGTGTTTTTACCTTTAAATTAATAGCTGTGTTGTGAAGCAAGGCAGCATTGTTTCAGTAGATGAAATGAACTTTATTATGAGATCCCAAGCAATTGATTCACTGAAATGAGTGTTTTTTCAGTGCTGTTCCCTTACAGTATTTTGTTATGGCTCATTGCACTTCAAACCACACTTAGTGTATTCTGTATTTCCTCCTCCTCCCTTCCTTGACTGAAGTGATACCATATCACTATGTTTTAATGAAGAGACAGTAGTACACCCTGCCTATTATTAAGTGACCAAGGTCAGTAGATCAGTATGCATCTCATAACTAGTGTGGAGGGGCCAGATCCTTCATCCACATCCCCCTGAAGACAGCTGTGGAAAGACAAGTCACAGCTGGATCAAGCCCTGTGCTTGCACACAGTTTTTGTTCTCTTACCGCTGCCCTCTGATAACTGCCATGACTCCACAGTAATGAAGCAATTCCAGCCTCCTCTCCATCTCTGGAACTAACTGTGAGCAAGGCTTAGCTGTGACCTTTGTTTAATGTTCTCTCAATGCGTAGGAAATACATATCTTAACCAGGGGAGATCCTAAACATTGTGCTAGAATTTAGATTTAGATCCACATTCTTCCCAAAGACAGACAGATGACAGCAGAGAGACACCAGTTTGGATTCAGTAAAGGGTGGCTGGAGTTTTGTTGAAGCACTGAGCTGCTATTTAAGCTCCCGTCCTTGCTCTAAGCATGTGAAAACTCTAATATTCTGATTTTCTTTCCTCTTTCTAGTGCAGCAGCTGCAGTACCGAAAAGGAAGATTCAAACCACTCTGTCCCATCTGGTTGTGAGAGGAGTTGACGCAATTGTCCAGGAAACCAGGCAGAAAATTGGTACCTAACTACCCTTGTATTGCCAGCTTGATGGGTAGCTGTGTCCCAGGACTCTGATACTCACTGAACGAATTTGGCAATTGGTTTGCTACAGAGATAGCTGTTTGCAGGGTGCTTTCTCAATTGATCAAAACTCCTCTTCCCTCTTGAGGTCACAGCTTCAAGGCAAATGTAACTAAGCAACTGTGTAGCTCCATGCATGTTTTTTCATCAGTGCCCCTGAATTAAGTCTCCTGTTCTGATTTGGACAGTGACAGAAGATCTTTGCCAGATTAATGGGAATTGGAAGGTTTTAGAACTTTGAACCAGAGAATTTATTTTATTTGACTAAAATAAATTACTTCTGTCATTCTTGAAATCTTCCAAGGAATACCAAGTATAAATCAGTCAGGTCTGCAATGCAGGGAAACTTGCGAGTACCCATCCTGTTTCTAATGCTTTTCTTTTGTAATCTTCAAAGCATGTTCCTTGGGTAGCCTTTGGATGTCACTGATCTGCTCTGCCTCCATTTCGTTTCTGTAAAGCATTTAATATTTACACCCTCTTTATGCTCAGTATAGAGCAGATGAGAGATTTTTCAAACTAAGTGCTCTAGATGCCACTTAGAAGTCTTATTCACATCTTTCAGTTCCCTCAGTTGCCTCCATTTCAGACAACATAGTGTTTTAGCTGGTCTTAATTCTCCACAGATAGGATGTGGTGGCTGTGGGGCTTTCAAGTGTTCTCAAAATGGCAACGGTGGAAGCACCACAGACAGCCAAGGCTGGTGGAGAACTGGCTGACTGATGAAATTGCTGACAGGGTAGGAATGTCTTTGTGTTGTGTTCTGTGAGGACAAGACCTTGGGCAGCCAAATATAACGTTAGAAGTTGGCCTTGCTTTGGGGAGGTGCTCACTCAGGTGACCCACAGCGGTTACTTCCAACCTAGACTCTTCTAGATCTCTAAAGCCAGGCCTGCTTCCCTTCCTGGCTGCAAATCTGTTGGATTTCTGCCTCTTCCGCTCCAGGTGCAGCAAAGAGACCCATGCAATGTTCTGAGGAATTCAAGGAACTGCTGGCACAACCAACCTTTGGAGCACGAAACCTCTGCAAACACTGGACCAAAGCAGGTATTGTCCTTTTGCCTGAAGGAGAATCCACTCCTGAAAACACTCAAAGCTCCTTCAGAGCAAGCATTAGTGGCTTTTTATTTTGGTTTGTTTTGCTTTTTTCCCCAGATGCTGAAAAGAAGCAAGGGGCCAATTTCCAGTCTGTATCTGCTTCAGCACTGCTCAAGCAACAAAAACGAAAATTGCTGGAGGCCAGAAAAAAGCGATCTGAGGAGATTCAGAGGCGGTAATACATACTGACTTTCACAGGAAGGGTTCCGTTATTGTGGCCCTAAGTATAACCGTGGGAGATGTTTTGCTGTTTTAACAAAAACTTCATTTAAATAGAAATACTCCAGTATTCGGTGGAGAACCGAATGCTCCAACGCAGTGCCCAGCAACTGGAAGGCATGATAGAAAGAGGTTGATAGAGTAGGAAACTGGGGTCTGGGCTCCTGGTGCTGTTCATTACTGGCTTGCGGGGTTCTTCTGAACGTTAAGATTTGCCAAGTGTTTTGTGCGTATCTTGTTAACAAACCTCATAAGCGCCACCTTGGGTGAGACAGACTGGCGTAGCCAAGTAGCCTCAAAAGACTCAACAGGAACCAAAACAGAACCTGAAGGAGAGTAATAAGACTAAGCACAATCATGATTTCCCACAAATACTCTTCCAGCCTACAGCAGTGTGTATTTCAGGAACTTTCCAAGCTAGAGGTGGTGTCTGTTAAAATATCTCTGAAGGGATTTTTTTTTTTCCACATGAACCTATCCAACCTCCATTGTGACCTGTGTAAACCTAAACATTTATGTGACTCCTGTGACAAGGAGTCCCCCTGCTTAACTACCTGTTCTACAAAGAAGCCCATTTTTTCAAGTGCTTTCAGTTTCTACTTCCCAGCTTCATTTGGTGCTTCGCTCTGGTTTTAGTTTTGAAATCGATTGCTTGTTCACTCCTTCTGGTGACTCTTTCAAGTCACTCTTGATTTCAGCGACCCAGTGAGTTCCCTACCAGTCTTGTTTTACTCTCCTGAATGCCTAAATTGCTGCATATTTTTCTAGCAATAAAAGGCCAAATAGTGAAGAATCACAGTCTACATCCCTTCCGTTCCTATCTATTTCTCAAACCCTTCTGTCTCTTTGACTTGTGTCCCTATTTCAATAGATTATTCTTGTCTTGCAAGGTTTCTCCAGAACACAAGTAAAGCCGGCAGCCCTGCTCTCCCGTCCTCCTCCAGACAGTCCTCACTCCATTCCCCAATACCTGGGGCAGAGTTTCCCAATGCTGCAAAAGTGTCAACTTCTCAAAAGCCCAGGCTGGGCACAGGCTTCTCTGAAGGAGAAGATATCCTTTTCTTTGACGGATCTCCACCTCCAACACCAAAGCTAGACAGCGTGGCAGAAGCCAAAAAGGTAACAGCTTTTTGAATCTTTTGAGTATTAAGAAGAAGTTAAGGGAAGTTTGGTTTGTGGTAGTAGAGGAGCCTTTGATCAGATAAAGGACAGCTCAGTGCTGATATTGGTCAAGTTTCTGATTTGTGGGATCATACCAGCCTATGTTACAGTACGCAAGGAACCTGCAGTTCCTGACAGCTTTTAGCAGCAAGGTCCACTCTACCTTCTTGCCTGTAGTCAACCTCCAGAGAAGTGGAACAGCTGCTAAAGAGGGTGCTCTGTGTGTGGTGTTTGCCCACAGGAGCTAGTGTCTCTTGCTTGTTAAAAATCCACCTGAATTGGTCAGATATGAGTTGTTATGATCTGTCTTATGGGTGTGATGCTGATGAGCTCACTCTTGATCTCTGAAGGCAAGCATCACTGAAGCCACTGACACAAGTGGCAATTGGGCATGTACAGGGCAGCTTCTTGGGATGGGACTTGGGAAAAGGAGATGGGGGAAAAAAGGGCATCTCTTTTAAGTCATGAACCTGATGCTAAGCTTTTCGGTGAAGAAACACTTCTTTATGCATTCTGGCAGCTTCTCAGAGTACAACTGGCTCTGTTCTTCATGACCTGGTGTAGTCTGTCACCTCTTGGGCAAATTACCTTTGGAGAGCTGTTTGGAGTAGCTGTGTGGCTGTCCTGGTACTCTGTTCTTCATGCAGGTGGGACAGAGCTTCTCTGCCCACCAGTGGCTGCTCTTTTGCTCTTGTGTTTTGGAGGTGTGAGGGGACATCTTAAAGCATCAAGTTGTGGATAGGTCCTGGACCAGGATGGGAGGTGCTGAAGTGATTTTTACAGAAGAAAGGAGAGCAAGGCTGGTTGCGTTGATTGTTTTGCAAGTGTGAAAACCTTTAAGTGCTGGGAAGGGATGGGATTTGTGCTGAAAATCCCTGAAGTGTTAAACTGTGCGTGTTTGTTCTTTGGCATTTCTAGTGCTGTGTGTTGTGGGTATTTTCTGTCTGCCAGGTAAGCAACAGGGAAATAAACTGGTTTCACTATGTTGTGCCATGAATTTGGACAAGTTTGGTGTCTAGCCAGAACAGGCTGCATCTTTCCTTGGCACAAATCTGTTTACGTGTTTGTCAAATAAACTTTTTGCCTCCAGCAAGGAAGAAGGGGTCTTAACATTTTGGGAGTATAGAAAGGAATAGTTGTATGCAATTTTCTATTACTTCCCAATTATTACCAATTTATGTGGAAATCGCAAGTTATTTGATTCCTCTGGAAAACTTACTGATTTGTGAAGCTGTTAAAGCACAGCTGCAGAGATATCAAACCTGACAACACCCCTGGAGGAGTGATTTATGGTTTAGGAAGTGAGAAGAGATTGGGTGATGTGGTGAATTAAATGTACAGCAGAGCTGGGAATTTTGTTGGGCCTCTCTTCAGCCAGCTCCGTGCTCAGGCCAGTGGATGTTGTCTTATTCATTTGACAATCTTCCTCTGCTACTTCTGGAAGTAGGAACATGGGAGCCAGACTGGTCACCAACACATTCATGGCTCTTTCCTGTTTTCCAGCTGGCTGCGATACATCGACTAAGAGCAAAAGGTCAGATTCTAGCTAAAACGGACCCAAACAGTGTCAAGAGGAAAAGAGCTGATGTTGGTGATGTCCTAGAAATTGTTGAAAGAGTTGAGAAAAATGTTGCTCGGCCACAAGGTACAGAAGCAGAGAATGGTATGTAATATTAGTTCCTAGAACAGAAAAAATATTTCTATGTCCTGCTGAACGGAGCACTAGTTGTTGGGTTAAGGACTTAATTGCTGTGCCAAAGAAAGGCCAAGTTAGATCTGTTTACAACTTCAAGGGTTTGTTGCAAAGGCTAAACAATCTCTAACTCTGTGGAGAGAGTGTGAGATGTAATCTTTGTCAGCTCCCTGTCCTCATCTCTGTTCCCTTTCCTCCGGCACCTGAGCGTCTACGATGCATTGCTGACTTAACCAACGGAAACCAAGAAATAATCCCACCTGGGAAGGTATCTGACTGTTCCGTGGGAAATTGAGTTTGCGTGCTGGTGATTTACTGAGTGATCTTGGATGAATTGCTTAATTCCCTTTAAAGTGTCTCCATCAGTCAGGGAGGCAACACTACTCTCTCCCCTGGGAGAGATGTGAAAATTCCTAATACAGTACTTTGACAGAAGATGCAATGTTATTTTTTTAAAAATGCTTTTAGTTTTTCTGAAGCCGTAATTGAACTTGGCTTTGTGTTGAAAGGCTACTATGAAAGGCTACTGTTTGACCTGAACATCTGCCTGAGACTTCCAAAATATCCTACAGCGGTCATGCTTAAAGATCACAACCTTGTTTTGAACTTGTCTTCTGTAGCACTGAGCCCTTTTTTCTCCCTAGATATGGATGAACTGGAGCCTGCCCAAAAGAAACGACGTGAGCAGCTGGCCTATCTGGAGTCAGAAGAGTTCCAGAAAATCCTGAATGCCAAGTCTAAGCACACAGATGTCCTGCAAGAGGTGTGGTTTCAATCCAGCTGTGACCGAGGTCTCAGAACTAGGGAGCTGCCTGGGCTCCTTCTGGTGATTTCAGCGAGAAGCAGGCACCCAAACATGTCACAGGCACCGAATTGTCCTAATGAGTAGGGTCAGGCGTCTCTGAGCACACAGGGCACAGTGCCTGCAAGTCAGTGTTACTGCCATAGCCGTGGTAAGGTCAAGTTGCCATCGCCTTTTTTTGCCATGTTTGGAAGAATCAGTGAAGTTTCCTGGTTAGTGGATGCTCAATGAAATCCTTCTACCTTAAAACCAGATGAGCCACATGCCTATTTTGTCCCTCATTTCTTGACATCTTGGCCACATAAAGATAGATGCCACCTTCATCTGGTAAGTTGTGGAGCCTGTGAAATGCCAGCAGTTGCCCTGAAGAGCTAAGAGGCTGGGTTTCTCCCATCGGCGTCTTTGCAGAGCATGTTCCCAGGGATACAGCACCTCCAGTGGCACAGGGCTCTCGTCTTGGACACGTATTGGTATGAAGTTCTAGTTGCTTTAAGGTCTTCTGAGGAGTCATATTTTGGCTAAGAACCAATTCTATTCATTGTATCTGCCTACCTGACTTCTACCTGCTCTGTCCTTGTAGATATGTGCTTATTTCAGTAGTACATGCTGCTGTTAAACCCTGCCACTCAGACGTCTCAGGTGGCTCATGTTGGTGTAGCACAGCACGTGCACTATATGGATTTTTTTTTTTTTTAAGCAAGAGATACTTGGTGTTTCTCTGGCTTCCAGACTGCAGCCTGCTTCAAGCAGGCCTGGTAAATAATTTGCCCTAAGGCCATTTATGGAATGACTTCTTCCATCTTTGTCTCCCCACAACCCTTTTTGTGTGCCCCCACAGGCTGATGCTGAACTGCAGGAGCAATATTTTCAGCCCCTGGTGAAAAAGGAAGAAATGGAAGAGAAAATGAGGAGCATTAAAGAATTGAAATGTCGAGTTGTGACTTGTAAAACAGTGAGTGAAGGGGAGCCAAGGTGACAGCAGGGGAGCGGGGTATGGATTGTACAAAATGATGCTGGACTGTCCTGCAGACTCCCGGTGAGTCACTGACTTGGCCATAGTCTAGTGCAAGGATCAAATGGAAACAGTTTCATTCCTTGTGAGTGTTGCTGAGAGCAGCCCATGCGCTGTGTGACATGAAGACACTGGCAAGGCAGGCTTTAGCGCTCTGCTGAACATCTCAACTTTATGTTTATGCCAGTGGGTTGTTTGGGTGTTGGTGTCCTGAAAACATTTATCAGACTCCTCCCTGAAGTGCCTTGTACCAGAACCCTCAGCTCCCCATGACAAAAGAAGCAAATTGCCTTGAAAACATAACCCTGGGTGAGATTCCTCTATCTGCATTTCCAGGGACTTTGCCATCAGGAAGAGGAATGAAGCTTTGTTGCTATCCTAAATGTGCTCAGAGGAAGGGAGGAGTTACTTCCCATTCCCAGAGTTTCAGCCCCTGCTGCACTTTCTCTCTTGCTGCATTTCCTATGTGTTTTGGGGCTACACAGAGGATCACTGTGTGCTCTATGAGGTGCTGGGAGCAGGGCCGCAGGGTGGTGGCAAAGAGGGGAGGATGGCAGAAGGAGCAGTGACAAAGCCTGGGGTGATGAACTCAGACTGGTGGGCTCCTCAGGGTGGCAGAAGACAGAGGTGCTTTCCTCCAGATGTTCAGCTGTCACCTCATGTCACACTCACATGCTGGTGAAGTGCTCACAGCTCTCTTTCTCCTCCCCGACAGTGTAATTACACCTATTTCAAGCCTTTGGAGACGTGTGTGCAGGATAATCATGACTACCACTGGCATGATGCCATCAAGCGATTTTTCAAATGTCCTTGTGGAAACCGAGCCATTTCCCTTGACAGGCTCCCAAAAAAGCCCTGCAGGTAAGAAATGAGCCTCGTGAAGTAGTGACTGGGTCTTTTCTACTGCCCATTCACAAGTGATGTTTTGGGAGTCACATAACCATGTCGAAAAATTAGGCCTTGTGCAAAGCAGTGTGGGGCTGAGTTTTGGACCCCTCGTACCATGCAGCAAACACCTCACCTGCCGCCTTCCTCTTTCAGCACCTGTGGCCTCTTCAAGTGGGAGCGAGATGGTATGCTAAAGGTAAGTATGTGCCAGTAGTTTCTGAGTGCCTCTCTGTCTGCTTCTCTTGGTACTTTTATCCCACACTTTGCTTTAGTGCCCTTACAGCTGCCAGCAAAACCAAGCAGTTCTGCATTTTGTCAGGTGCATAGATGTACCTGCAGGCTGTGTTTTAGTGGACCTTCTCTTCTTGAAGCTTTGTTTTATTTAACCGTAGGGAATTTGCTTTTGACTAAAGGTGTAAGAATTCAGAATGTCAAGGTTCTTAGAGTGTCTGTCAATATTTAATCAGATAATTTAGCCTTACCACAACTTCTGTCAAACAAATGTTTGGGAGACATCATAGCACATGTTCAACTTCTTTTCTCCATTGTTCATGTTTCTAGGAGAAAAAAGGTCCGAAGATTGGTGGAGAAACACTTTTACCAAGAGGGGAGGAACAACCAAAATTTCTCAATAGTCTTAAGTGACCTGGAGTTGACTTTTTTTCACAACATAAAGTTGGATTTCTTTGTCTAAACCACACAATTCTCTGCTGGAACGCCAAGAGGATTCTGGTTTTAGAGATGAATGAGCAGGAGAGTCAATTCCTGATGAGAAGGATATCCACAAAGTCTCCACCAGACCACTGCATGGATATTCAGCTTTGATCTTTTTAAAATTGACTAAGGCTGCATGTGAAATAGACGTTCATGCCTGTTCTTTCTTACTAACAAATTGTTCACAAGATTTAACCTAGAAAACAGACATCTAGAATGAAATTTATACTAAGAAATCTTTAGGGATCCTTAAATTTATGTTGAATGGCTGGTGTAGAATGATCTCACCAGAATTTTAAGTGACAAATCTCAATGAACTGGGAGGACTGTAGATTCCATAAGCACTTGTGAAGTTAATACTCAAGCGCAAATGCCAGCCTGTCAAGGTTTTTCAGCTGTTGACCGAAAAGGGATGTGAGAGGGTTATAGCCACAGAGCAGTCTACATTGGCTCCAGAATTACTCACTTTGAACCCTTAAGAACAAAAGACAAACAGTTCCTGAGTTGTCTCCTTGGCTTTTGTGTTAAAACACCCCTTCGGTGGCTTTGGCATTGCAAACGAGCGGTGTTTGCAGCGCAGACTAGCGGAAGCTCTTTTGAAAGTCCTTTCCCTATCCCGCAGCCCATACTGGCTTCCCAGCACCACCCACGCTACAACACCTTTACAGCTACAAACCTGCAGCTCCCACTTTGAAAAGCATTTTAATGAATCTGGCACCCTTTTGTGAGTGGTTTTAAAGAGCCAAGCGATTACATTTCATAGATTTTTACCCTTTTTCTGGCATTTTAAATTTTCCTGAAATCTTTCCCAGTCATCGGCCCGTCAGCCTTGGCTGCTGGCACAGCTGCCTGGGGGACAGTAGCTGCCTCGGACCAAGCAGGACAAGGTCTCCAAGGGGTGGCTCCTGAGTCCAGCTGTCTTCATACAGGAGTTTTTCTGAAAGCACATATCTGTGGAGATCCTTGGCCAGCTTTTCCTGGTCTTGATCTTTCTGCTGCCCCTAGCTCATGCCCCAGTAGGCTCACAGGGTATTTTTAAGTGCCTAAAACCGCTCATACCTCAGTGATTTGGTGAAACTGCCACCAATGGTCTCACACATCCCAGTGGCTTTGTCGATACCTCTCTTGTTTGCTTGCACAGGGGCTGGAAGAGAAATAAGTTACATCAGTTGAAGCAATGGGACAGATTTAGCTTGGTATGCTGCAGCCCTTACCTGCTGGTGGTTTTGCTGGGCAACTTTGCTCAGCATGTTGCATTCATTTCAGGCTCATGTCAATACCATTTGGTGGGTGGGGTGTCACTGGTAGGTGACTAAATATGCAACTGTGACATTGCTTGGCAATGTCACCTGGTTATTCCTCATTCAGAATAAATACAGTGCACAATAAAACACCCCATGGGTTTGCATGGTATCATTCCTCTGAGGAAGAGGAGTTGTTGCTTGCTCAACATCTTCATTTGCCTGAGAGCTTGGTGCTGAATCACTGAAAGGAATTGGTTCATGGTCCAGAACTCTGGCTGCTACACAGTTTTCTCGTTCAAACCAACGGGAGTTTCTCACCTGAACACAAAACCAGCTCTAAATGCCATGTTAGTATCAACCTTCAGCCATCACATTGAAAGCTTCAGGCTTTTTCCAGTTCCTGACTGGAAAAGGGAGGAGATTTCTGCAGAGATTAAACTGTCAAAGATGGGGTAATGCTTTATCTTCATAAATGCCCTCAGGACTGTGATATGTAGCAAAGGTATGTGCCTCCTGAAAGCAATACTCTCAATTCATCCTTGTATGCAAAAATAGGATGAAGAAACCAAGGCCTCTTGCTTTGCTTAAACCCCAGCAGTAAACAAGGAGTGAAGGAGATAGATTGATGTAATGGATTTTATGTGCCTCAGTCTATTTTTGGAGATACTTGTGCCAGAGAGGGCTCTAGCCCAGCAGAAGCCGGCAGGAGGGGAACTGCCTGCTGAGGCGTGCTACCATGTGAGCGCACAGCCCCAGCACTGCGCCAGAGCAGCCTGTGGGGTCTCCAGTCCAAGCTGATACATTTCCACCAATACTTGGGAGCAAGAGCAGAGGCAGAGTCCTGAGAGGCGGCTCAGGTGTGACCTGACAGGCCCAGCTGGATCTACGCGGTCACTGAAGCTGTCCCAATTTGGGGAACATGATACAAAGACCTCCAATCTCGCAACGAAGTCCAACTGCGTGCAAGGCTGTGTTAGCAACAGAGCAGCCAGCAGGATGAGGGATGTGAGTCTGCCCTAACACTACCAGTAGGTATAAGGCATTAAGTTGGATTAACATTATAGAAACCTCTGCCGACACTTAGCATCGCTGGTGAGTCAGGCCAGCAGTGCTGCTGAAGCTGCCATGTCCCCTAAATCATTAAGCAAAACCAGTCTGGAATTGTAATGCTGAACGTGCATTCTCGGAGCCAGTGTTAAGATTTGCAGAGTAGTAAACTGATAAATCAGTCTTTTCCCCAGCCAGGAAATGTTGTTCTGTCTGCAGGGCTGTTTCTCCAGCTACAACGTGCTCTGTGTATGTGTGGAAATGGGTAGGAAGATACACAGCTTCTCTCATATTAACCTCCTACGCAATCAATCAGGCTTGCTTTTTGGATACAGTAAGCATCCTGCCTCTCCTTAGCCCTCAGCTACTGCTGAAATGTTAATTTTGAGCACATCGTCCTGCTGCCGCCAATTATCTTTCCTTGGATTTTACAAACACTTTGAGGAAAAAGTAAAACTTCAGCATTTTCTCCTTCTGCACTAACCAGTTTAGGTTTATTAACTCTCAAGTAAAATCAGCCTAATGAAAACTTAATACGCTTTCACAATAAACACACTACTAAAAGACTTTCCTTTTTGCCACTCAGTTTTTCAGGGCAGAGCCTGTGCAGTGGTCTCTTGGGCCGTCACATGCAACTCCTCCCGCAAGCTGGACTCACCCAGCCATTTCACATCATTTTGTTTTTCCCAACCCACATTCTGTCTGGATTTCCATCCCAAAATGAAGGATGTGTGGGACAAGAGCGCAGGCAAAACTTTTCTCCTGTTCTTTTATTCTCCTTTCCTGTGCAAAGCCGTGTTGCAGATCCTGTTTCATTTTGCTCTGGAAACAGCCCTGAGACACCCACGCAGGAGAGCCTCAAGGGGTCCTCCACTGCTGGCTAAAAAACAGCCTCAGCGATCAATGCTCATTTCTATTTATATGACTAATGGTGACTCAAAAATGGCAAGATAACCCTTGATGTGGTGCCTTAGACAAAAACTCAAAACCTGACTTTTAGAGTGACAGGCAAATGCAGCGGGAAGGGGAATCCCCAGTGTCTCTGGGGACCCAGCTTCTCCAAGACAATTACTTTCACTACTAAGTTTGCGCCTTGCTATTAGATTTCTTCCAGGCTTTCCTACCTGCCCTCGTGTTTGCTTATGCCTTTTGTTGGCTGCCTGGCAGCTCTCGGCACAGGCAGCCAGACTTGCTGTTGTATCACCATGTCGCATGGCTTCCTGTCCAGCACAGCTGCTTATATTGTTTTGTTCTGTTCTGTCTTCATAGACTTAAGAATCAAGAGAGCAGCAGCTCTGGTTTTGGGGTACCCACACCACTTGCGTAGACAAGGAGCAGGGAAGTAATCAGAGCAAAGAGAGGGTGATACTTTGCACAGGAAAAGGTAATTGCTTCCTCTTTATCCCCACAGCAGCTGAGGGCTGGAGAACAGACGTGCAAGCTGGTTATCCAGGCATGGATAGGGGCTGAGAAAGGCGCAGGGGCCGGGATACACGTGCAAACATGAAAATAAGCAACCTTGGTGCACAACAGGGAGTATGACTAGGCGAGTGTCTGTGTTGTAACCTCGGACAACTCAGCACACATTGGCTGTGATGATTTTAGGAGAAGACACATGACACTGAACATGAATGAGCTTAAAATTAGCAGGTTCCTCCTTCCCTTGCAGAGCTAGAGTAAACAGGGTGGCTTAGAGGATTTCAAGGGCTGAATGGGAGCCCATCATGGGCAAGTCACAGCACCTAGTGCTCCTGCATCTGAGCCTGCCAGCAGCACAGCATATAAATGTGGCAATAAATGCTTTCCATGCACTTTTGTTTTTGCTGTTGCTGCTTTTCAGAAATCATTTTTGGGGGTGAAATTTCCCATGTCAGACCTTAGCCTGGAAGTGAGATTTCTTTGAAAGGTTGGACTGAATTTTTTCCTTTAATTTTGAGATTAAGAATGGCTTAACTCTTTGAGAAAACCCTTTTTCATGCAGCAATAGAAATAATTGCTGAAGGCTGAAGCTGAACATCTGGAAAGCTCCCAAGCCAAACCGCAGTCCTAGGTGTGAAAGGGCATATGCTTTTTTTTGAACAAAGCTGCCCAGCAGCAGCTTTGTCAAGTGCTGAAAATTATGAATAGACCGCATCACATCAATGAAACCAGCTTGAGGATTTGTAAGGGCTAAAACTACAATGAACTGTGAATTTTTCCTGAATTTCCCTCTGTGGTTTTGAAGATTTAGGATCCCATTTTTCCTTTTTTTTTTTTTTGAGGAGGGTCTTATTTTTTCAAACTTCAGTATTGAGAAACAGTGGGGATAGGAAGAAGATTTCTACTTCCCGTTTTTCTCTAATTCTTGAAATCTTTGTGTGAACCAGAGAATTTCTGGAATTTAATTGTTAAGAAAAGAAAGTCATACTCCAAACAAGTAATGAAAATTACAAGTGGGGTCAATAGGGTTGATACACTTAGGACCACTTGTGAATTAGGGTAATCACCAAGGCCAAAAAATGCAACCAAGGCCCACAGATATGCATGNATGGCACAAACAACATTTCAGCTGTTGCGCAAATCAGGACATTGAGGACATTACTTTGATGGAAAATAACCTTCCTCAAAATTGTTTTGTGGAAAACATCTCTCCAGCTCAAGTCACGGACAACACCCCTGAAGAGAGAATTTCCTCTGCATTTCAGGGCCTGAGGATGCTCAGGAAGGTGTGTGTCCCGTGGAGAGCATCACCCTGAGCCGCAGCAGGAGGGGAGCCAGGCATGGAAGCAGAGGGGAGACCCACCCACTGCCTTGGAGGAGAAAACACCATCTCTCCATGAATCTTCCTTAGTTTTACGTTCCCCTCACTTGTCAGCTATGAACTACGATCAGGACGGCAAACACCCAACAGGAGGGTACAGCAGTGATAAAATCAGGGCCAGGTCTGTTTGTAACGTGTCCCTGATGCTCAGATCCTGAATTTTCCTGCTCACCTTCACATAGCACAATGGGGCAAAGCAACGTGGGGAAGACCAGGCCACCAAACCACAGACATGTTAAGTCTTGTAGCATCACTCACAGCCCTGAAATCATGCACCTGGCCTGACAGTGTAGGTGACCAGATGTTTGCAAGGAGACTATGGGTTTGAAACCTTCTGTTTCAATGGAGGTTGCTTCACAGCCCATGGACAAGCTATCATCTGTTCCGCATGCATGCATGTAAACTGATTGCACAAAACCTTGCTTCATGCCTGTTGCTCAACAAAAGTCCTTATTAAAAATAAACAAAACCTTTCCATAAGTAGCATGCATGCCGTTTTTCCTTACACAAGCTGTCCTTAGGCCTTCA
>VZSC01019648.1:546586-562415 GCA_013398225.1 Steatornis caripensis
TTTTTTTTTTTTTGAGGAGGGTCTTATTTTTTCAAACTTCAGTATTGAGAAACAGTGGGGATAGGAAGAAGATTTCTACTTCCCGTTTTTCTCTAATTCTTGAAATCTTTGTGTGAACCAGAGAATTTCTGGAATTTAATTGTTAAGAAAAGAAAGTCATACTCCAAACAAGTAATGAAAATTACAAGTGGGGTCAATAGGGTTGATACACTTAGGACCACTTGTGAATTAGGGTAATCACCAAGGCCAAAAAATGCAACCAAGGCCCACAGATATGCATGGACCTGGGAAAACCTCTGCTCGCCAGCCCAAACTGCTCTGTGGGACGTGTCGGAGGAATGAAGATTGTGCTGCACTCTGGTGTGGTCACCCTCCGCTAGCCCTTGGGTTCACCAGTGATCCTGCAGGTAGAAGGGGACCACAGATCTCTGGGGCAGCAAATGTGGGGTGAGCAGGGGCAGGAGGGCACCTGCTGCAATGGAAATGTCTCCTTGGCTTTTGTGTTAAAACACCCCTTCGGNGTTTTGTGGAAAACATCTCTCCAGCTCAAGTCACGGACAACACCCCTGAAGAGAGAATTTCCTCTGCATTTCAGGGCCTGAGGATGCTCAGGAAGGTGTGTGTCCCGTGGAGAGCATCACCCTGAGCCGCAGCAGGAGGGGAGCCAGGCATGGAAGCAGAGGGGAGACCCACCCACTGCCTTGGAGGAGAAAACACCATCTCTCCATGAATCTTCCTTAGTTTTACGTTCCCCTCACTTGTCAGCTATGAACTACGATCAGGACGGCAAACACCCAACAGGAGGGTACAGCAGTGATAAAATCAGGGCCAGGTCTGTTTGTAACGTGTCCCTGATGCTCAGATCCTGAATTTTCCTGCTCACCTTCACATAGCACAATGGGGCAAAGCAACGTGGGGAAGACCAGGCCACCAAACCACAGACATGTTAAGTCTTGTAGCATCACTCACAGCCCTGAAATCATGCACCTGGCCTGACAGTGTAGGTGACCAGATGTTTGCAAGGAGACTATGGGTTTGAAACCTTCTGTTTCAATGGAGGTTGCTTCACAGCCCATGGACAAGCTATCATCTGTTCCGCATGCATGCATGTAAACTGATTGCACAAAACCTTGCTTCATGCCTGTTGCTCAACAAAAGTCCTTATTAAAAATAAACAAAACCTTTCCATAAGTAGCATGCATGCCGTTTTTCCTTACACAAGCTGTCCTTAGGCCTTCAGATGCAGCTTGTTTTATATTTCACATAATAATTCACAGTTAAAAGCACAGCTGGCTTTTAATGACAGACACAGCATAACTGCTGCACCGCTCCTCTGGTTTCTGAAAATTTGCCTATAACAGCGTGGAAGCCAGGACATGGGCTGGGACCAGGATGGTCACACAGTGAGGATATGAAGAGCTACTGGCAGGTGGTTTGCCAAAATGATTTTGGCATTGCCGTACCTGTGAGCAAAGGCTGTAATAAAGAGTTGTGAAGGGTCTGCTAGGATTTTAAAGTAGAAAAAATGGCCTTAGCTCACAAGGAGATCGACTTCAGTGTTAGCAAAGAGACTGGTAACTGCACTGAAACATGGTGCCGAGGAAGCACCTACCAGCTCCAGACTCATTAGAATGTCCTGATGATTTTTGGAGAAAGCAGTTGTGGTAAAGCCAAGTTCCCACTGGGCTAGAAGCCTTCGGGAGAGGGTGTCCAGCCCTGCACACCAAAACTACACCGCAGCATGCCAGCGCACCAAGCTGAACTGCAGAGGGATTCCCTGGAATAAAGAAGAGCCATCCCCGAACTGCTCCCCAGTCCAAACCACACCGGGAGTGCTCAGCAGCAGGACCACAGGGATTGCTCTCAGTTGCCCTGCCCGGCACCTGGTCCCCCAAACATCCTGCCAGGCGGGACATGGGCAGCTGTTATTTGGGTTTTTGGGTGACTCAGCCTCAGCGTCCTGACATTTTCCTCAGAGCTAACACCTACCTTTCCAGGGCTGACTTCGGTTATTCAACCTCACCCCCACTGGCAGAATTTCTGAACCATAGAAATAATACAACGCAGCCAGCAAACATAGTTTTGCTCTAATTTAATCTTTATTTCAAAAACAAAAACAAAATCCACAACTTCTTCAGCTGTGCTAATGACTTCCTGAGTGAGCTCATACCGAAGCTTGCACGAAACTCTGATTCGCTGTGTTTATTTTGCATGGAAAAAGGATGATAGAGACCTTAAAAACATAATCATGCATAGAATCTTATATTAATAATAGTAATTTAACTATAATTATTATTATAATTCCATTAAGATTATTAATAACCTTATGTTAATGGAGCAACAGCCCAAAAGTATATCAAGGGAGAGATTAGAAAAAAAGAATCATGTAGTAAAGCACATCTCCCATCATCATTTTTCTTTGATTGCTTAAAATAACCATAGCAAATCTGTTTTTGTAGGTCAGGTTTTCTTTGAAGTACATCAGCTGTTCGACCTCAGTTGAACCTATTTTGTATTAGCATAAAACGATTTTGTAATGCAGGATTTGGGTAAGTTTCTTACACAGAGGGCCAAAAGCACATAAAGCTGTCTACTCAGCAGCTGATGCTCAGGCACACATTTTCCGTCCTGGTCTTCAGAGGCCACTTAAAAGATTAATTCTTTTTCCTTGCACGACCTTCGCTCTCTTCTTCCAAACACCCTGCATTAAGACAAAAAAAAAAAAACCCAAACAAAATACTTAGAATCCACCATCTCTGGACGCGGTGTTTCCTGCTTATTCCTGGCACGAGCTTATCTGTTTGGCCACGCATTCATAAAAATACCCATTAACTTACTCATTGTCTCCTCAAAGGCTCCAATAGAAAAGTACAGAGAACACGAAATGAAATAAAAAGCTACAAACCCCAATGCACAAAACCACACTGAACTAAGCCAGAAGGCTCATTGGATTGATGTGGTACGCAGAGAAGACACCACAGATGGGTACTGTATAAACTCCATCCTCCTGTTCTTGCAAACTCAATTACAGTCACCTAAACAGCGGCCGGCATACGTTTGCTCTCGCTGCGCTGGTCTGCACTGAAAAATACCAAGGCGCATGGATGAAATCAAT
Organism: Steatornis caripensis; assembly: GCA_013398225.1. Lineage (NCBI taxonomy): Eukaryota > Metazoa > Chordata > Aves > Caprimulgiformes > Steatornithidae > Steatornis > Steatornis caripensis. The sequence goes on from VZSC01019648.1 coordinate 549,702, forward strand.
TTTGGCAGCTCAGAGGCGGGAACGGTGACGAGCAGAACTGGAGGAGAAACTTGCAGAGCTCTTTGCTGCTTTCCGGAGACGTGAAGGGGCTGCGTGGAGAGCAAGGGTACTTCTCCAGCACAGGCAGCAAGAAGCAGCCTTATCAGCAAAAAGACCAAAACCGCTCGCTAGTTACAAATAAAGTCATGATTAAAGATTACCGCCAAGGTCTGATGAAGGAATCACTTTATAATTTGTATGTCCAAATTCAATCGCTCCTTTGTCCTGGTGCTCTTGAGTCGTGTTCTTGACATCAATGTAGCAGCACTCTGAGCTGGCAAAGTGACAGTTTATACTCTGGGTGAGGAAATTTGGCATCACTCACTACCACACCGATTACGAATGACCAGTGGAAAAAAGCTCGAGCGTTCTGGTTTGTGGACCCTCATGACCTAAAGCAATACTTTATCTGCGTGATATGAGATTACCAGCAACCAGAGTGGCAATCAGAGAAGTCAGATCTGTGTGTTCCTAAGGATTCTCACTCTGCACCCAGTCACATCAACCCACTTATTTTTTCATCAGTTCTTAGTTAAGAAGAATTTGATGGTGTTTAGTAGCTAAAGAAATACTGGCAGCTGTATCTACAGGTAGTTTCCTACCTTTGAGAAACCTGATGTCTTGTTTACTCTGGAGCGGTGAATGAGTAGGGGATGGAAGAGCACCGTGTCTCCCTTCTCCATGACAATGTGAACACTGGGACTCTTCTCATTGCAATCCAGCAGCCCATGGAAGGATTTGACCAGTGGACTCTAGAAACCAAGGAATAGTGGAAATAATTCAGTACAATTAAAACAACACCAGTTTCTCAGTGTAGAAGAGATGCAAAGGCAGTTACTCATTTTCTGTTTTGAAGGTAGTACATTCAATGTACCTGATGAAGAGTCTGCACGTTCGCCTACAAGCGTTGCTAATCAGTTATAAAGACTCAGTTATAAAGAAGCAGAATGGTCCACTCCACTTCTGGATCATCTTTGCACATCTCACAGGTAGCTCGGCTTCCCCAGTTGCACCTCATACACACATATGATAGGACTTCTCTGCTCACTTTCTCTTTTGACCTGCAAACCCCTATGAAATTCCTGTCTCACAACTTAAATGTTCTTCATCTGCTTTCCAAAGTTGAATTCAAACAATTAAGAACTTCTCTCCACTTGAAAGGATGGAGAAGAGCATAAGGGAGCTCCATAAGTGCCACCTCTGGGGGTGTCAAGTCCAGCCTCCCTCTCCAAGCACAGCCATCACCAGCACTGGGCCAGGTCGGGAAGCATCCTTGCTTAGGAGAAAAACATTGCTCAAAATTAAATTCTGGTCAATTGTTTATCATCCAGTTTTCTTCTACAGGAAAATAAACATGCTTGCCTGGCAGGAATGAATTCAGAGAAGGAGGAAGCATCTTCAGGCTGGGCAAGAATAGTAAAAAATTGTTGATTTGTGTGAACGAAGACTGATTTGTAGCAGATAGCTTCCCAGACACAGACTGTGTTAGAGCGTACTCCCCAGCCAAAACATGGTCCCCACATGCCTGCCCTCCCCTACCCCCCGTGCTGCTCTACCTCCCGCTGTGGATAGCTGTGAGGCTTCAGGGGCTCCTTGTGCATCCCCGGCTGCACGACGAGGCAGCCGTTGTCCTGGTCGGCCCTCTCCATGGCGGTCCAGGAGCACACGATGCTGCAGGCCGGAAGGGCAAATAGTGCAAGTCCTGATGCATGGGGTGGTGAGAACTCAGGTTACCTGGAAGACAGGGAACATGGGTGGCTGCACTGCAAAGGCTCTTTGTGCACTAAATACGTGACACAGAATTGTTCTGGGGAACATCGCGTCACTTACGGTGGTAGTGTGTCCCAAGAAACTGCTCCAAAGCTGCTTGCTCTAAGCATGCTCCTTGCTGGCACTCAATTCTGAGGCCAAACAAGTTGAAACCTCACTCTGTGGCCACAGAAGGAGCCCACACATGGTTCTTGTGTCCATAGCAGCTCTGCAGAGTTATTGGGAATGACATGAACAAACCGAATGTTTTAATAGCTCAACGTACTCTGCCCATGCAGAAGCTGGACACCTCAGAGTAGGAAACACCTCGGTTCTCAACTCTGCTGAACTGCAAACACTTATGAAGACTCAAATCAACTTTGAAAAACATGTAATGTAGCTAATTAAACTTCCTTTCTCCTCCCTCCCCTCCCCCCCATTTCTCTCGTATGAAGTAAGACTTTGATGTGCAGCACTAGAAGCTAAAGCCAGGATTCAAAATCCTTCCTTTGGCACCTATTCACGTGCCTTCATATCAAAGCACTGAGCATGCAACCACTGTCACCAAGGTCAGGAGTCAGACTAAATTTGACATTTCTGAACTGTTAGTTGGGAAAATAGCACATAAACTCTTAGCAAAGGATCTTCTCTGTATTCACTGACTTTTACCAAGCTCCAGGCTGCACTTGTCTTCAACACATGTGAAACGTCAAGCCTAAAAAACCGTGTGTCTTAAACAGTGGTGCTTCATGCAAGTGCAGATGGCTGGATAAGCAGCTGAGAGTCTAATTTTCGCATGTTCCTTTTTGAAACCTGAATGCTGCTTTTAAAAAAAATAGCTGAGGGACAGTTAACACGGTGCAAAGACCTAAACCGCAGAAACATTAAATTAGTTGGAGAGAATGCTTTACGTGTAACCTGTGGTTAGATATAACAGCACTTCAGTTTAGGAGGCATACATGTACCTCCCAACATGCAAACCCCAACATCTACAGCAAACCGAGCGATAAGAAACGTATCCCACCAAGCCAGGGCTAAACTAAAACACACTATTACCAAAATAACTTCATATGTTTTCAGAATTGCTTTTAATTCGATTCAGTTCGAGTAACTTTTCTAAAAGGATAAGTGCCACCAGTTAAATACACGGCAACCCAGGCAGACTAACAGCTTCTGCATTTCCCTCTCCCTGGAGCTCTGCTTACCAGGATTTGGAAATTCCTTTATCAGCACCATCTGTGTGGTCATTACGTTTGGCTCTGTGAAGCACTCAACATATTTTAGGGCCTACAAAGGAAAAAGCGGTAGAATAAATATTTGTGCCTAGCGCTGCAGCTATATATAACAAGTAAAACAAAAGCTAGGCAGATCTATACCGTAACTTAACTGTTGATTGGGTTGTTCATGAGGGGGGACCTATTATCAGCAGTTTTACCCAAAATAAAAACCAAGTACGAACAAACCACGCATACACACTGCCGCAGGTGCAATGCTCACCACCGCTTTCTCTGCCGCACTGTACACCAAAGCATTGCCAAAGATGGATGACTGCCAGGGGGACAGCTCCAGAGCTCTACGAAATCTCATTTGCCCACCTCTGATTCTCCAACACAACGTGACTTTTGTAGTACCCCAGGATCCAGCACAAGCCAATACATGAGGAACTGTGCCTATACATTACATACATCAATATACTTTCTTATCTTAGGAAAAGTGATGGGAATCTGCTGCTGCTAACTACCCCAACAAAGTACAAATCCATCTGATACCGGATGGCGCAAGTACTGAAGTAGGCCTGTACAGAGCACCACATAACCTTCCAGAAGGGTTAGTTTGGTCTGCCCAGCTCGGACACAGCCTTCACCTTGGCATTAAAACATTATGTAAGTTCACAAATCTCTGCTAGGTTCACCCACCACCATCCCCCTATTGGCTTTTTACCTCTGGCAGAGTACGGTGTCTGAAGAACTCTTCATCTTCCTGGAAATCATGCACTTCATCAACTGTTTTTTAAGACCGAACGAAGTTGGGTCTGCAAATCTCGTCTCATTATGAGGGTTCCTGGTGGATTCACCTCCTTGTTACAGATCCTCACAAACTCCTTCTTGCAAAGCAGAGGGAACTGGAGAAGCCAGAGCACATTTTAGCCACGTTTGGCCAGATTACTCTCCTCAAAGACACTATTGCTACAGAGGAAATTATCCAACACCACCACATGCATCCATGCTGGGAGAGTGCAACTTCCCCCAGCTGCCCGAGCTCCCCGGGGATGCTGCTGCACACAGGAGCCCCCAGCACCTTAGGCAAGTGCCCCGTACCTGAAGCGCTCAATGTCTTCATCAGAAACGAGCTTCTTAATGAGCAGATACCCATTGTCTTCGTAGAACTGCCTTTGCTCTGTGGTGAGGACATCGTTGTCCAGGGTATAGCTGAGACACAGGGGAGAAACATTTTAGTAGGACCAGGCAGAGCAACGGCAGCACCGTCAGCGAGACCCGGCAAGAGGACGGTGACATGCTGGGGATCAGCAGCTGCTGGGAGAGGCATCTTTGGGGAGTATCATCAAGAAACCCTCCCCACAGCAGACACCAAGAGCGCTTAGAAGAAAATAATTAGAATTAAGTAGGAATTGAAATTCAGTGTTTGATTTTTGATTTTTGTATGAATGAAGATACAATTTACCGAAACATGCTTGGCTGAGCAGCAGCACGATCTGCTGCTGGAACAGGATCAGTTATCTGGGATATACATTAAGGAAAATACACTCAGGCACAACAGAGTGTGGAAACATCACCATGGAGAAATTACACCCCTCCCAATGCCTCACAGGGACAGCACACCCAAAGGAGACTTCCAGTTCATTGTAATGAGTTTAAACAAACACGATCTTGTTCTGCTAGGCAGAGAGCAGTCTTGCCCTGAGAACAGTTCCCCCCCTTGCTCATGAAGCCTCACAACAGCTTTGTGAGCGGTCTTGAAGCTTCAAACAATAAAAGCTTCAACCTTACCCAGTAAAGAGTCACACAAGGTGTGAGCACAGATACAGCCCCTGCACGCAAATGCAACCCATAGCTGCGAGTCAGAGGAAAGCAAAGGGGGTGAGAGGAGCCGCTGAGGCGGAGCTGTAAGAAGGGAAAGGCTCAGGGGAGAGTGAGCAGGAAGGGGCATGTGCAGGGTGCAAGCAGTCAGTGAGAGCAGGGTGGGAAGCACTGCAGCAGCTCCCGGAGCAAAGGACGCCTGTACGGATGGCAGTGCTGTGCCAAGCTCAGCCCATGCTTCACACCATACTTTGGGTCCCGGTTTTGGTGGAAAGGGTGTTGTCTGACATCTGGGCTCTTTTACCTGATGTCCAATAAGCCAATCGACACACTGAGTCAAGATACTTGTCTTTATTTCTAGTCTGCAGAGCAGGGTGCTGGGCATACAACATCAGCCAGCACACCGAATACGTCAAGTGTTCATTTTCTAAAGAGACAAAATGCAGCTGACTGGTGTTCTCAAACTTCCTTAACCACCCCTCGCTCACCCTCATCATGCATATGCATTTTATCTCATGTTTAAAATATTTGAGGGTGTTCCCTGATTAACACGCTCATTATTCACAAGTGAGTGTGTATTTTAATATTGTAATTACCTAAGGTCACTATAGGATACCCTCTTGTCTTTACTCCCAAAATCGTGCACGTATTTCTAAGTCAGCAACCATAAGACTGCAAAGCAGAAATTTACAGCTTTCTTATCTTGGGATTTCCAGTGCTGTCTTTGCTCAAGATTAGGTACTTCCCAAGGTTTTGACATGACCAAGGTTGGATACTTTTTCATCAGCTACACAAGCTTACGTATTTGCTCCAATTTCGAATCTTTGTAACTCTTAACCCTGTTCTCTCGACATCAAGGGAACTCAGGGCCACTTGGGTTCTCCAGATGTCCAGTGAACTGTTCCTACCCACAAAACCTCCAGGAGGGTCTTTCCCCTTCTCTTCAGGCATCACAGAGCCGATGGAGACACAGGCACTGGCTGAACCCCAGCTGCGGTGCCCTCCGCAGCACACCTCCAACCCCAGAAGCGGGGGACAGCACACAAGTCCACCAAGCGCTGGACCCCCGCTGAACACCTTCCTCCCAGGCTTTGCACCACCTCTTCCTCTCGCTGGTTTTGCTCTTGCCGCCTCGCAACGCTCGAAGGACAAGTTTGGGTTGCTTGGACAATCGAAACCAAGAGGTAGACAGGCTGGGAAGGAGCTGCCACCTCCTGTGGCTCATTTTGGTGAAGACTTGGAGTGTGTAAGCATTCCTCTTCCCCTCACACACACGCTTTTGGGAATAACGTATTCACAGGCACGTTAGCCAGCTGAGCAGGCAACAGAATACTTGGGTACACTCAGAAGCAAGCAAATGCTTTTGGAGACACTGGCACAGCAAGGTTCAAGATTCAAATAACTTCATTTATTGTTCACAGGATACTGAGGAACACCATTGTCAATTTATTTTACTTTTTTTTAAAAAAAAACCCTTTGCTCTAACAAGCCACTTCCAGTTTTCCAAATCCGTCTCTCTCCTTTTGGTTCCTGCGCTCTTCACGAGAAACTCCTTCAACACAAACCCGCGAAAGAGTCACGACATCCAGACTTCACCACACAACCTCCTCACCCCAGCCATCCAAGAAAAAGACAGACATCAACCAGGCAAAGTCAAACTCTCAAGCAACCAGCAAGCAAGCTTCCTTGTGCGCTTGCAGTTTGAGGCAAGTCGCCAAGTACAAACGCTGCTTTCCCTCCCAGCTCGGTTCAGAGCTGCAGACGAACTCACAGATGTAAGAGCAAAGATCTTGCAAAGGCAATTGAGAATGTGGCTTTTTCTCCATGAACACCTCTTGGTTGGTGGGAGAGGCCGGGGGTACCGAGTGCAGCACTCTCTGCTTTCTCACATCAAGCATCCAAGAAACATCTCCGGGATTCTCTATGCCGCATTTCAGGCTGTGGAGGAAGACCATGGCGTGCTCTTTCCAGGTCACAACACAGCTGACGTGGAGACCACTGCTGCCTTCCATTCATCTCCCTTCTCCCTTTCCAGCCCAAACCCAGACCAGAAAGGATACGGGAGCAGTGACGGCTGCACCCAGCCATGGGGATAAGTGCTGTAGGACAGTGTCCAGCGCAGCAGTTGGGCCTGGCTTTTCCAAGATGAATTTGATGGTAAGCCCAGCTTGCTCTCCGGCACTTACAATGTCTGCACCACGCTCGGGGCAGACCTCAACGTGCTGCATTGAGATGACAATCCCCGGCTGCCGTTCGCTCTTTTTCACCTCCCCTGTGCACGTGCTGGTGCCTGTGCATGCCCAGGAGCCTCTCAAGAAGCTGTGGGTCTCACCACTCTGGCTAGGTGAGGGGCAGGAGTAAAGGAACAGGAAGGTTTTGGAATAGGAGGGCTTGTTGCTAGAGGCTGGAAAGTAGTTGGGGAAAGTTCAAGCATGCTTCTACATGCTCCCTTTCCTGTAGTCTGGTCATTTGCAGCTGCCAGCAGCTGCTGTGACGGCTGCGAGGACACAGCCAACAAGCGTGCAGAACCCAGCGCCTGGCGCCCTCAGTCACACACCGCATCTGTGCTGGCAAAAATGAAGCTATCATCTTAAAAATAGGGAGCTGCAAACAGAGGTTGCAAAGGCCTTGTATTCCTCTCAAGTTGGGACATGCTCAAAATTATATGTTCACTGTCCTTAGCAGTGTGGTCAGTACTCTCATCTGCCTACTTTAACTCCATAAGTGATATTTGAGAGGAGATAAATACTGAGATTGAATATGGATCCACAACTGACCTGAAGCACAGTTCAGAAGATGATTTTGGGCATCTTTGCACATGGTCCTCTTGCCATCGTGCCACAGAGCCTCACTGCTCCTGCAACGTGGACTTTAGCCCCACCCCGTCACATTTCAGACCAGCTTGTGCCATTGGTGTGCCAGTCACTTTTTCCTCAAGCTCTGTGCTGTGAAGCAGATGCTGCTGAAGGGTGGGGTTTGTCCTGCTGGAATTTGCTGTCCTTCATCTTTCTTCTCTCCTCGGGCCGACTCCACAACCTATGAGCGAAGGCACTTGCTGCGGGAGGGAAGGTGGAGGTACGGCTCTTTGCTTTCCTTTCATAGAAAAGCAAAAAAAAAAAAAAAAAAGCCCTTTCTGATGGAAATAGCTTGATGTTTTGGGATTGCAAGAATTGTTGAGGGATGGGCAGTTTGTCTGGGAGTAGCACTTGGGTTCCTGCACTTGTTCTTCATGGAGCCGCAGCATGCCGAGCAGGTTTCCTCACAGGAAAAAAATAAGCCTGGGGCAGCAAATGACTTGGTTAATTATTACTTTTCCTCTTTTCCTCCCCTTCCTGCTGCCCTGGTGGCAATTCAAAGGAGAAGAGGGAGTTTGGACCTGAAGGCTGATAAGACCTTACAGCTCTCCTGCGGCCACTGTTCCCTCTGCAGTCACCTGCCCTGAGGAGCCCGAATCAGCGGCGCTGTGCTGCCAGGAAAACAAACTCTAAGAAATACATGGTTGTTGTGGTTTGGTTTTTTTTCCAAAAACCCCAGTTTTGGAGAGTGAGGTGAATTTCTGGTGCTGAATTTCCACTGGTGAGGCACGTGCTTTGGAAATGTGTGATTGCAGAATCTCTGCTGGCTGGGATTGGTGGGAGCAGGAACCAGATGGCACTTACCAGGTAGAACCCTCACACAGGAGGTCACATTTACATGAACAGATGAAGCATCCTTCGGACTCCAGCCCTGGCTCTAACATCCTGTGAGGAAGTGCTTGTAGATCCTTACTCTCCCAGGGACATGGTCCTGCACCCATGAGCGTGTAGCTTTGCTGACAAGGAGCCAAGAAGCCCTGTCGGATCTGGCTCTGCCCAGAGTCATTTGTGGGCAACAGGGATCAAACTCCTTGGCATTGCTAGGATGCAGCTGAGCTGGCCTTGCACATAGTCGAGGGGAGCTTGCCCAGGCTTTGTTCTCCCCAGGCTCTGGAGTATCCTCGACCTGTTGTTGTAGGAAGGAGTGAGGACATCAGCCTCTCCTGAGGTGGGAAATCTGCTGAGCTTAGATGGGTTTGTTCTTCTGAAAGAGGAAATTTAAGTCTAAATCCCCAGGCAGACATGGGCAATTTTTTAAAAACAAAGCCAGAGTTCTTCCTTTCCTTCTCTGTCCCAGGTATAGTAAGAGAAATTCAGAGTCTGGAAGCTCTGGGAATCTGATAGACACCTGTAGCCTTGGTCACAGCTCCCTCTTCAGTCAACTCAGCTACACCAAAAACCACCAGAGAGTGAAGTCTCTCCACAAATCCTGTCGTGAACCATACGAAATACTCTAAGTCCTCACAAAAACCCCAAGGAGAGCACCAGCTAGGCTGTGAGCCAGAGCTCAGCAAAGTCAACAGAGGAGCCTCCAACTCACTGGAAATCATTCGCTCAGGCCCATGCAGCAAGCAAAGACCAAGCTGAAAAAGCCCAAGTCTGGAGAGGCGTCATGGCACGTCTTCCCAAGGGCAGGATCAGTGCCAGGGCTGGATAAAGCGCATGGGAAGAGACGCAGGAACGAGGATACTCAAAGTCACCCACTGAGCAGGGCTGGGGATCTGTCGTAAGGTCTCCCCTTCGCCAGAATTCCTGGTGTTGCGGTCAAACCAGAGGCTACCGAAAGGGTATGTCCGTCTCCAGGAGGGAACCACAGCCCAGACACCTCAACACACAACGAGGGGTTTAGGACCAACGCGATAATGTGCTCGAACCTTGCCTCTTATAAAAAGCTTACAAACAAACAAGAAAACCCATGGACGCTGCAGGAAGAGGAAGAAGCACAACCCCCCCCCCCCCTCTGCATTACGTTGTCATCTATGAAATGACTGCAACAGCTCTGACTTGCAGCTGCTTGTCTAGGCAGTCCACTGTTGAGCCTTGTGGGTTGAGGACAGGACTGTACCTGATCTCCTGTCTTGCCCGAGTGACCTCTCAAGCTGCAAGATAACAGAGCAGAGCCCACCAGTGCAGCCTTTGGTGCTGTTTTGGCACCTTCTTCAGGCGGGAGGGAGGAGTGGAAAGAGCTGAGGATCGCTGTTTTGCGCTAGGGTATTCAACGACGCACCCACCGCCGGAATTCCTGAGCGGCGAAAATAATACAACACAGCCCTCGAACACAGTTTTGCTCTGATTTAATCTGTATTTCAAAAAATAGATTCTGAAAGCGAAAGAATTTTTCAGAAAGCAAAGAAAAACATTGTGAAAGGCAAGAGGGTAATTTCAGTGCACATCGCTCCACCCTGCCACCGGTGCGTCCTGAGGAGCATGCAACCACCTCCCTGACCCAGCAGCACCAAAAGACACCTTTTCCCAGACCTGCCAGATGCAGAGGAGAGCTCCCTCATTTCACACAGCCTTGGATCAGTGGCACAAGGCCGACGGCAGGCTGGTTCGCTGGCCCAGTAGTTTCCCAACCCTGTCAGCCAGTTATTTCACTTGTGCCAGCACTGCTTGGTAAGATATCATGCCACGCCACGTCATGTTCGAGGAACTCTGCGAGCAATCATGTTCCTGCCCATCAGTCCCATTTTTCTATGTGAGCAGTTACTGCTTCCCCTTTATCCAGCTCCTTACACTGTTGATTCTGCTGGTACCACTATCCCCATCTCCATCAGCTGTGCTAATGACTTCCCATGTGCGCTCACACTGCAGGCTTGCATGAAACTCCCATTCATTATTTCTTTTGCTTAGAAAATGTATTTGGAAACGTTAAAAAACATACCCTTGCATAAATTCTTGCATAAAATCTTACGTTAGTATAGCGTCATTCCAAAGGCATGTCATGTGAGAAACTTATAAAAAACAAGAATGGAAACATGAAGAACACCAAGGTGCTCTTTCAAGACGTTAATTCTTCACTTGTCTAAGATAACCACAGCGAATCCCTGTTCTCCTAGGTTACGTTTTCTTGGACGCACATCAGCTCTCCAAACTCAGTGCGATTGAGTTGTATTAGCATAACATGATTTTGCAGCGCAGCATTTGGCAAAGTTACCGATACAGAGATCAACAAAGCACTCATAATTCTGCCTGCCGAGGCAGGGTCTGCACTCTCTGATCAGAGAATTTCATTCTCAGGCACGTGTTTTCCATCCTGCTCTTCAGAGGTTGATTCTACAGGTTAATTCTTTCCCCTTGCACAAGCCGTGCTCGGAAGTTCCAAACATCCTTCAAAACAAAAAAGAGACAAAGGAAAATCCTTAAGGGCCAGAAAAACGGTGACCAAGGATTCCACTTTACAGAGATGGAAATAGATACAGCATTCTCACCTTAGCTACCTACCCATGAAAACATACCAAAACACTTACTGAATATCCTTTCAAATACTAAATATCAAGAACCACAATGCAGCCCTCACTAAGAAAAAGGTGCAGCCTTCACCCCCTGGAGACGGGTTGTTTGCGGGTTTGACACGGACCACACGATGCCCTTGGTCCTGTTCCGGAAGGCGGCAGAAGAGGAAAGAAACATGAGCAGTCCAGAGAATATTATTACCCTTGCAGAATTCTCCCTTGCCTGTTTGTGCACACAGTGCCTCCCTTGTACGCCCATGGGCGATCAAAACAGCTCACCAACTGACTACACCTTGCGTACTGCTGTCCATGGGCAAGGGATATTCCTTGTGCAGCAGGAACCAGCAGGAAATACTGGCCATGAATGCAAGCCCTTAGCCAGAAATCCGGTGCCTGGCAGGCCTTGCTGCAGATTGTGAAGCAGAGAAGATCACCAGTGTTTGCTTCATGGAGGTAAATCTTGGGCAAGCTTCTACCTCAGTTTCCCTGTGTGAGGATTACTTAGTTCTCATCGTTAGTCTTGTGAAGGTGAAATGTAAGAGCTGGGCCCTCCTCTGGGAGAAAGGTTAACTCTGGGTGAAAAAGGCTTTAAGCTACATGAAAATGCATAGACTCATCCGAGGCTTGTATGGGCACACAATCAAAAGAAGGACAACGAAGCTGGTGAAGGGTCTGGAGCACAAGAAATACGAGGAGCGCTGAGGCAACTGGGGTGGTTTAGCCTGGAGAAAAGGAGACTGAGGGGAGACCTTATCGCTCCCTACAACTGCCTGAAAGGAGGCTGCAGCGTGGTGGGGGTCGGTCTCTTCTCCCAGTAACAAGTGATAGGACAAGAGGAAACGGCCTCAAGTTGTGCCAGGTTTAGAGGTTTAGGTTGGATGGTGGCAAAAATGTCTTCACCAAAAGGGTTGTCAAGCATCGGAACAGGCTGCCCAGGGAAGTGGTGGAGTCACCGTCCCCGGAGGCATTTAAAAGACGTGTAGATGTGCTCAGGGACACGGCTTAGTGGTGGGCTCGGCAATGCTAGGTTAACGGTTGGACTCCATCTTCAAGGTCTTTTCCAACTGAAACGATTCTGTGATTCGTTTCCACTCACGAGAAGGAGAGACTCACTACGCATCACTTTGGCTTTCACTGTGTACCGAAATAACTCCAGCAATCAGAAGTCAAGCAAGTTGTAACTTTGCAGACCATGTGTAAGATCAGGCTTGCAGAACACAGCTGGACACCCCTCCACACCCGTGCTCACTGTGGGGAAAAAAAACCCCAAATATCTCAAAGGTGAAAAAGAAAATGCTCTCCTCCAGAATGCCCTAGATATTGTAATATCTGTAAAATATGAAAATTCTTAAGGAAAACTGCTGCCTGTTATGTCTAGACTCAAATGCCTTGCCAGTGGCTGTGCACATGTTCGGGAACAGCTGTGGATTAAGAAACTCAGAATATTTCCACACAAGTAACAAGACATATTTTTCTTTCAGTGGCTGCATTCCTGAAGAATTTAGATTTGCTTTCTATTTTACACAACGGTTTCAGTTATTCAGCAAGAGTCCATTATCTCCTTTTTTTTTTTTTTTT